>JAOTJB010339471.1:0-12602 GCA_027123815.1 Erythroxylum minutifolium
AATGTGTATATGATATGTTTTGTTTTTGGTGTATATGATCAAGCATGGATTTTGAATTGTGTATAGATGATATTGAATTGTAATTGGGGTATAATTGAAGAGGGAATGATGTAAATATAAGTTAGAAGTGATAGACTAAGTAAAAGAGATGAATTAGGATGAAATTGATGATGAAGTGTGTTGGAAATATGTTAGATGTAGTGTTTCTACAGAACATGCATCTGTATTTTAGACATCTCTTGACCTATAGATATCTAAATAGGATGATTGTTAATTTATATTAAATTAGAGACAAATGGCTACAATTCTCATGAAGAAATAATGTTTGAATTCTGTCTCTAAGAGTTTTGAAAATGTCATGAAGTTGAGTTTCAGATTATGTCTCTGTTTCTGAACAGTATGTAGTAAATTATGTATAACTTTCAGAATACTGAACCAAATTGTATGAACTTAGGTTCTTTAAAAACTTAAGACATATAGAAACAATTGTTTAGAAGTAGGTATTGCCAAAAAATCTCGTTTTCTAAGTCATAATGGTCATACAAAACTGACCTGAAAAATAGGGTTGGAAAAGTTGGGAATTTGGAAGGATTTGGCTGGGAAAGTTTCTGCCAACAAATCCAATGGGAATTTCCCATGAATATAGGAATTGGTTAAACTTCACATATGTTTTTTTTTAAAATTTTGGATTGAAGTTGCGATTGGTTGGGGACTTTCATGTGATGCTTCTAGGCTTGAATGAAGCTTGAAATGAGTTTAGTATAATGCTTGAACAAGTGATTAAATGAGTGATATGGTTAGGGTGATGATTGATGATAGAACATAAGGATGAATTGTTATGTATAAAGTGTTTAAATATGAAATTTTGAGACGATATGGGAATGAAAGTGAACCTATGATGGCTAAAGTGATTTAATTAAGATGAATAATGAGTATTAAGTAAAGATGAATGATGAATTGGATGTTTTGTGATCTTTAATGCTTGAATAACCTTAAGGAATGATTGAATGATGAATTTGGAATAACTTTGTAAAAATGAAGTGTTAACCTAAGTTTGATTTAGACTTATGTAAGCTTTGATGTATCAATGATCTTAAGATGTGAATTAGGGAAAGATACCCAGGATTGTCATTGAGCATGCATTATACATAGTCCATATACACATTTGTGCGTAAATGAATACTTAAGATTGTTCAATTATTAATGTGTGTGCAACATGTGTATTGCATATTATTGATGTGTAGGATAAAATGTCTGCATCTAGATGTTTCCAGATTTTGGAAGCAATTGCTAATCTGGAGCGTACTGTGAGTCGACCTAGATGGTCTCATTTTATTGTTTATTCTGATTTCAATTTCTGCATTGAATGACTATGGTTATGATTATTATCCAATGTGAATATAATTGATATGAATGTGATTTGCTTATGTTGGCTGAATAATGAAGGTCCAAGACTTGATGCATAAATATGATATCGAAGTGCTACCAGTATGTGAATGAGAAGAAATAAGTGTATTCTTAACTTAATAGTTAAATCGCAGACTAAGGTCTGATTATGAATGTGAAAGTGATTGTGAATCTAAAATCATGTGACCGATTGAAAATATGTGAATTTGATGCATTCCATTACATGAATGCATGAAACATAAAGGCAGTTGTGATCAGAGTAGCCAATCGAAAAAGAGCTTAATGCTTAGAATGTGAAAAAGAGCTTAAAGCTCAGATTGTGAAAAGAGCTTAAAGCTCAGAAAGTGTATAAGAGCCAAAGGTCACTATGTAAATGAGCCTAATATTCGTAACGAATATGGGTCAGTTTTCAATGAGCTCGATATCTACAGTAGATAAAGGACAGTTATAAGTACTCGGTGACGACAAAGTAACAAATTAAAAGTGAGTCTCATGTGCACTGCATATGCCTGATATGAACGATTATAATGGTTTGAATAATTTCTGAATATGATATCAATTGAATGTGAAATATGAAATGAATGACTAAGTGATATATGGTGACAAATGATTTTTTTACGAAATGATGTGAATTATGTGATTATATGAATTGTATGTGTTAGGTGATCGAGTGAGCCATCGAGGATGGTCACTCATTAAGTTTGCAAAACTCACCCAAAATTTGTAATATTTTTTAGGTTCAGAAGAGTCACTCTAGTTAGACAAATTGAAGTATAGCCACTGCCTTCAAGTAAGAGAAAGAGGTCGGGATCAGTTCGCGTCTCCATTAGTATTTTCTTATTTTTGTATGGAATTGAGTCTTCTACAATTATTGTAACACGTATATTTTAATATTTCTATTTTGTAATAACTTTCCATAGTCGAAAGGTTTGTAAATGAGATTGATCTTGAGTGTATTAATAACACAATGTGATTTTTATGCTATTAAAGAAAAGAATGGGCTAAATTTGATTATTGATTTCTGCGCACGCGAGTGAGTTTATTTTGAAAAATTTATAATGAGTTTCGAATGTTGACTAATTGATTGTTCTAGCATGCCACCCTCGTGGGGTATGCACTCAGATATTACTCAGGATGTTGGGTATGTTTCTTCCGAGAGTACGGTGCTACAGTTTGGTATCAGAGCCCAGATTTATTATCTTACATGGGCCTTTTTTTCTAAAAGATGTGTCAAGTTACATGTGTTTTAGACGTGTCATAGCAGGCAATGGCGACTGATCCTTAGTCTGAGTCGCATTTACATGGCTCACATGCATGAGCATTTGTTAAAAGCCTGAGCAAATAGAAATAGTGAGAAAAATGATGATCTGTCAAAATATGAGAAAAATAGAAATTTGGGAATAATTAGAAATGAGAGATAGTATATGGTTAGGTATGAAAGATAAAGATCTAACACAATTTTATTGGTGGATGTATTATAGAATATGACATCAATATTGTTCTATGGTGGTATATCCTCGAATGTGAAGTAGATGTGAACACATTGTTGTGGATTGTTTGAGGAAAATAGAGATATAAGTCGAAATGACGAGACTTAAAGTGTACAAGCCAAGTTGAAAGAAAATAAAATATTCTATTAAAATTTTCTGTGACCTTGAGAGGTTAAACTTGCGCATGAAATGAATGTCAGATAAATGTGATAAGAGTTATGATTTAGCATAAGAATATCATTGTGATACTGAGATCAGAATTTCATGATGATTATGCCTCTATACTTCTGAATGGATTGAGGATCTACATATGGAAGATAAAATGAATGACAATAGGAAAGGAGATGGAAATAAGGAAGGGATAAAAGGGGAATGAAATAGACATAAATGACTTTTCATAAGACGAATGATGTGTAGTAAGGAGAAAGTTAGAAATGCATATAAGGTAGGATTTTATGTATGAATGAGATAAAGAAAAAGATGACGAATCAAATAAGAAGAGTTGATGCACTCAATATAGTAGATGACTCATTATGAAATGAGGTAGCATCAGAAGAAGTAAATTTTGGAAAAATTGGATTAGAATTGATGTTAGTGTACGTGTTATTGCGAGGAAGAAAGTGCAGGGCACGATGGTGGCCTAAAAAAATTAGGTTTCTATCATGACCATGGCAGGGATACCCCGATTGTGGGTTGGAATAAAGAGAGAAATATTGTCTAGGATCAATTTAAATCAAGTATCATTAGTGTACTAGATATAAACTAGAGAATTGTCGGAAATAAATCTCAGGATAGAATGGAGTGTCTTTGATGATACACACTTAAGTATATGTGACCATAATCATGTCTAATACTTCATCGAGATTTGGTAACAAAAATATTATGACCTAGTAAGAACAATAGAAATTGGTTTTCTTGAGGTATTAAGAATGGCTAATAATACAATGATGATGATAAGGATTATATGAACAATATAGATGAATGTAGTATGAATTCTTCCTTGGAAGAAGAATTTCACTAAATTAGGTTAAATAAACTAGATAGCTTATTTTAAGAATGATTAATGAAGGAACAAATCAGAAATGAATCTGCAATGAGTCAAAAGTGAATATTGGAGTCCTGTTTTCTAACTGAGACTCAGGATTAAGAGGTAGAATATGCTATTGAGAGTGTATACATTTTGTTTGATGTAAAGTATCCAACTTCGTGAATGGAGTTTTGGATTTGAGGTGACATTCTTGTTAGTGTGAGGAGAATATAGGTCCACATTATATTCTCTACAAATATGTACAGGAGATATAACTTAGATCTGATGAATATGTTTCCAACACAAGAAGTTAAGATTGTAAATAAATTAAAATGAGTGAAGAAACTAGTATGAATGTATTGACATTAGAATAAGTAAATGAGAAATCATAGGAAATTGAAGGAATGGAGAAAATCATTCGAAAAAAGAAGTCAATTGGGAAACTGAAAATAATATGAAATTATATTACCTTATTGAGGAATAAGTTACTTAAAGAATTACAAGAACTAATTATGGACACATCGGGTTTTGGTTATATCTATTTAAGTTAACAAATGCCCTTGACAGTATTATGGTGTTGAAGATTAAAGCGATCCAAGCAAAATGGGATTAATTGGTGACTATCATCATAGAGGATATATTGAATGTATTCAAAAGGTTGAAAAGAATATTTTTGAATACTTGAGGTAAATCTTACATATCATGAAGGTAGAAACAATTAGATGCCTAGTTCAATAAGAGTGAAACTTAACTTGATCGCATAAAATGTTGGGTCGTATAATATCTAACATGGCATATTGGGAGACCCAAAGAAAATTGAGGTAATAATGAAGTGAGAAATTCCAAGGCATATGTATAAGAGATTTGGAGTCCTCTAGAGCTACCTATATATTGGATGCCACTAGAGATTATTAAGGAGTTTTTATTGATCTTAGGCATATGACAAAAATGTCTGAGGAAAAAAAATTTTAAATCGTATGAGTGATTAATGTAAAGAGATTGTTGAGGAATTATAAGACCGATGTTAACTATATCGTGTGGATTTGGAGATTTTGAAGTATACAATGATATCTCATACTAGAGATTTGAATGCAATTTAATGCAACATAATAAAGTGATTTCTTATCCATTGAGACAATTTAAGTCTCATGAGTTGACTATTTGATACAAGATTTTGAATCTGCTGTAATAGTGATTGCTTGAGTGCTTGGAGACATAATATGTACATTGAAACATTTTGGACATATATAAATGTACAGATCATTAAAGTTTGAGGCATTAAGAATTGAATAAAAGACAGAGACAATGGATAGAATTACTGAAAGATTATGATGGCACAAATTAGTATTATCCGGTAAAGATAGTGTTGTATTTGATGCTTGAACATAAAATTCAATAATAGAATGGCATAAATTCAAATATTGACGTTACCAAACCTAATGCAATAAAGAAAATAGAATGTCGAGTTGAATTTTAGGGCAAATGAAGTAGTATCGGCTTCATTAGAATTTAAGATCAGTTTCACATGAAAAGATTGACAAAGCCCAAAGTGAGGATCCAGAATTGTGAATCTTATTGAGGAATTGAAAATGAATTTGAATTTCAAGTTTGGATTGTAAAATGATACTTGTGATTGAAATAAGAAGTATGTGCACCCGATAATAACGATTGAGCAAAGAGATTATTAGAGAAAGCACTAAAAAAATCCTATGCTATACATCCTAGTAGGAATATGACAAACTAGTACTTAACTGCTACGGATGTAGAAGCAAGTGATTGTATATATGAGTTGCCAACAATCTTAACTGTTGGAGATATGCTTAAAGCTTATATTTTGGAGTTCATAGAAACATGAGGTCAATGTATAGTTTTAATTGACTTTAAACATAACAATCATTATCATAGTGATATCATTAGAATACCATATGTGACGTTATATGAAAAAAAGAGTCGTCTGCCTTTATATTTCGATGAATAAGGTCTAAAATAGTTGAAGGCTAGAATTGATTAGAGATGTGTTAGAAATTAAGTGATTCAAGAAAGATGAATGAGTTAGGTAGATCAACACTAGACATATGGAATATAGTGAGATGGACATACGAGTTAAGTGTATTAACACTAAAGAAATGTGAATTATCAAGGAAAAGACGAAATGTCTCTGAGAGTATCGCCATGCCAAGTTGTGCTTAGATTGAGAAAAGGGTGTGCAAAAATGTTCATTAAAAAGGGTAAACTTAGTTCGAATTATACTGGTCCATATGACATTATTGAGAGCATAGGACCATTGACTTATAAGTTGGTATTACCCACTAAAATGTATCAAAATCATACTGTGTTACATGTGGGTGTGTTTAGAAAATACATCGATATGATCTGACATAGGTGTTATTAACTAGGGAAGTAAAAATTTCGAGTAATCTGAGATATTAAGGAATTAGTTTTGACAAAGGGATATCGGAACAAGCAACTGAAAAAAATGAGTGATCCCATCAGTTGTAGTCAATCGGAAGGAATTATTCAAGTGATGTAGTTAAATGGGAAACGGAAGTACACATAAGGAGACAATATCCCCACTTATTCGAATAATCAGGTAAGAATTTCGAGGACGAAAATTTTTAAGGAGGGGAGGATTGTAACATCTCATTCCCATATTAAGGGTTAGAGCCAACAATACCGTACATGAGAAATAATAAAGATTAGAAAAATGTATTTCATACTCATGCATAAAATAGCATCATATACGTGACATTGATTATTACACACATTACAATAATTTGTATATGCACTCCTTTGACATTTCTGGGCATAAATGATTGATTTAATGTAACTATGATGTGGATAGTGAATATTTTGTTCTGAAAATTTATTTGGTGTATTAAATTATTGATTTAGAATGTTTGGTGAAATTTAGGATATTCCTAAATTTTTTGCATATTTTTTAGACTAGGAAAAATGCCAAGTGTTAAGACTATTGACAAACGATAGTAGAATTAACTGTCAAATGACAGTGAAAATTTTGATAAATGGCCATAGGATTTAATAACATATGTCATTGAAATTTGGAAACAATTAGAGTAGAAATTGGAATCAAATGGACTAGTTATTAAAGGAGGGACAAATGGAACCATGAGAAAGTGACATATGGCAAGTGATATGTGTCACTTTCCATGTCACTTATACTCCACGATTCTTTCTAAATAAGGGAGCAACTCATTTTGACTTTGACTTGTTAATTTTCCACACCATCGTAAATGCTTCTCTTCTCATCTTCTTCATTGTTTTCTTTTCTTCTCGTCCACGAATCTGTTTCACAACCTTCATCAATCTTGTGTCACTTGCCACATGTCACTTATACTCCACGATTCTTTCTAAATGAGGGACCAACTCATTTGGACTTTCACTTGTTACATTGCCACACCATTGTAAATGCTTCTCTTCTCATCTTCTTCATTGTTTTCTTTTCTTCTCTTCCACGAATTTGTTTCACAACCTTCATCAATCTTTGATTTTTGCCGAAATCCTTCACTTGTTCCCTCAAGAATATGCTATCTCTTCTTTGTCACAAGAAAACCTAACCTACAACATCTCCACGATGATGTACGTGGGTTGCCTTCAAAGCTAGGTTTGGTGTGATGTTGAAGGATTTGGAGTTAAATCAAGTAAGTTGGGTTTTAATCTTTGCGGGTAGTGTTAAATAAAGCATTTTGATGTGTAATTTGAGAATAATGATCATGATAGTATAGTAAAATGTGTTGGGTGTGAATGAGGAAAATTTTGGGTATATTCATGTCTTGCCTTGATGTGTACGATGATTATGATTCATAAATTGATGTAGAGATGATTTAGAGTTTGAATGAGTCCTAAAATAGGGTCGAAAGAAGTGCAGAAAATTGATTTATAAGTGAATGTCATATGTTCTATTTTCGGATTAATGACCAAACATAGATCATGAATTATTGTGTATGATATTAAGTTGAAATGGAAGTGGAAATGAAGAGGAAATAATGAGAACATGAGTTAGAAATGATAGACTTAGTAAAAAAGATCAATTAGGATGAAAATGAAGTTAAAGGTGTGCTGAAATATGGTAGATGGAGTGTTTTTACTGAACATACTTCTGTATTTTGGTGGTATATTGAATTATAGACATACAAATGAGATGATTTTTGATATATATTAAACTAGAGACATATTACTACAATTATTATGAAGTATGGAATTCGAAATTGGTCCTTAAGAGAACTCAAATTTGTTTTGAATTTGAGTTTCGGATTATGTCTTTGTTTCTAAATAGTTTGCATTAAATTATGTATAACGTTCAGAATACCTAACAAAATTGTATAAAATTAGGTTCTTTAGAAACTTTATACATGTAGGAACAATGTTTTAGAAGTAGGAATTGACAAAAAACCTCATTTTCTAGGTCATAATGATCATACAAAATTCATCTAAAAAATAGAGTTGGAAAAGTTGAGAATTTGGAAGTATTTAGCTGGGAACGTTTTGGCCAACAAATCTCATGTCTGTAGGAAAATGGGAATTTCCCACGAACATGGGAATTGGTTAAACATCACTTTTTTTTTTGGATTGAAGTTGTAATTGGTTAGGGACTTTCATGTGATGCTTCTAGGCTTGAATGAAGCTTGAAATAAGCTAG
This sequence comes from Erythroxylum minutifolium, assembly GCA_027123815.1. Lineage (NCBI taxonomy): Eukaryota > Viridiplantae > Streptophyta > Magnoliopsida > Malpighiales > Erythroxylaceae > Erythroxylum > Erythroxylum minutifolium. Next base: position 8,582 of record JAOTJB010339471.1, read on the forward strand.
TATGTTGCTTGAACAAGTGATTAAATGAGTAATATAATTAGGGTGATGATTGGGATAGAAATTAAGGATGAATTGTTATTTATTGAGTGTTTAAATCTGAAATTTTGAGATGATATGGAAATGAAAGTGAACCTATGACGGCTAGGGTGATTCAGTTAAGATGAATAATGAGTATTAAGTAACGATGAATGATGAATTGGACGTTTTGTCATCTTTAATGCTTGACTAACCTTAAGGAATGATTGAATGATGAACTTATAATAACTTTGTAGAAATGAAGTGTTAACCTAATTTTGATTTAGACTTATGTAAGCTTTGATGTATGAATGATCTTAAGATGTGAATTAGGGAAAGATACCTGGGATTGTCATTGAGCATGCAATGTACATAGTCCATATACACATTTGTGTATAAATGAATACTTAAGATTGTGCAATTACTAATGAGTGTGCAATGTGTGTATTGCATAATATTGATGTTCAGGATGAAATGTCCACATCCAGACATTTCCAGATCTTAGAAGCAATTGCTAATCTGGAACGTACTGTGACTCGACCTAAATGGTCTTATTTCATTATTTATTCTGATTTCAATTTCTGCATTGAATGACCACGGTTATGATTATTATTCAATGTGAATATGATTGATATGAATGCGATTTGCTTATGTTGATGCCGTACAATGAAGGTCCGAGACTTGATGCATAAATGTGATATCGAAGTGCTACTTGTATGTGAATAAGAAGAAATAAGTGTATTCTTAACTTAATTGTTGAATGCCGGACTAAGGTCCTATGATGAATGTGAAAGTGATTGTGAATCTAAAATCATGTGACTGATTGAAAATATGTGAATATGATGCATTCCATTGCATGAATACATGAAATATAAAGGTAGTTGTGGCCGGAGTAGCCATTGAAAAAAGAGCTTAAAGCTTAGAATGAGAAAAAGAGCTTAAAGCTCAAATTATGAAAAAGAGCTTAATGGTAAGAAAGTGTATAAGAGCCAAAGGTTCATCATATAAAATGAGCCTGATATCCCCAACAGATATGAGACAGTTATCAATAAGCCTGATATCTACAGTAGATACGGGACAGTTATAGACACTTGTTCACAACAAAGTAACAAATTGAAAGTGAGTCTCATGTGCACTACATATGCCTGATATGAATGACTATAATGGTTTGAATAATTTCTGAATATGATATCGGTTGAATATGAAATGTGAAATGAATGACCAAGTGATATGCGGTAATAAATGATTTTTTTTATGAAATGATGTGAATTATGTGATTATATAAATTGTATGTGTTATGTTATCGAGTGACCCATCGAGGATGGTCACTCATTAAATTTGCAAAACTTTCTCAAATTTTGCAATATTTTTTAGGCTTAGAAGAGTCACTTAGTTAGACAAATTGGAGTACAGCCACTGCATTCAAACTAATAATATTTGTGATGTTTTTGATGTATCACTATTACTATCTTTTTTTTGACACTATCGTCACAAATGAGTAATGTTATTACGCAATATAGTTTTGTCACTAATCAAATGATTTTAGTGGCAAGAATAGTGGTAACAAAAACCATAAGTAATTGTGACAACTTTTTTAAATATAGTCACTATTTCATCAGTGACAGGGGTATTTACGACGACAAATGACGACTTGAAAAAATTTTCACAAAAATGAATAGTGACTAAAATTCATGCTTTTAGTGACAACTTTTGCTTCCACTAAATGTCCATTTTCTTATAGTGACACCAATAAAAGCCCTCAAGTTAAGAGATTGTATATAGGGAGAAATTAAGGGATTGTGTGGGAAAGCAGAGTAAAGATGGCTTATCTAATAGAGATCTAAAACCCAAAGTTGAAAAGACATTTAAGTGCTATAATTATGAACAAACTACATATATCAAGACGAATCATTCAAACTATAGATAGCATTGGAGACATATTTTTCATTTCCAGCTTGTATACTTAAAAACTTATGGATTTTAAATTTAAGATACTCATATCATATAATGCCAAACAAGGATTAGTTTGTATTATACACATAAGGAAACTTTAACACTCTCCAGCTAGAAGATAATAAAATTTGCAAAATCATCAGAATAGGTTAAGTCAGGATAAAGATATTTGATGATATTATTAGAATGTTGTGTGGTGTTCAACATATATCATTTATTAGGAAGAACTATTTCTTTGAGTACTTTAAATGCAGATATTTTTATCTATAAAAGCAATAGGGATAATATTAATATGGTAAAGGGTACATTGACTATGATGTAAGGACCAAGACTAATAGTGGTAAGCATAAAAAAAACTGATGGAGAGCATAGTTATAGGTGGATAGCTTACTACAAGAGATTCAGATGATGATAGTACTATATTATGACGTATATAATTAGATTTTCTCAGTGAGTGAGAAATGTTAAATTTCCATAAAAGGAGTTTGGTCAAAGGATGTCAAACACTAAAAGTTAGATTTTTACAAGTTTTGCATACTAGATAAGCAGTCTAAACTAAAAGGGTATGGAAGTCCGAGGTGGAAAACTAAAAGGGTAGAAAATAAATACTTGAGACCAGACATTTGTAACGAGTAAATAAACTCAATTTCAAAAATTATATGAGCATAAAACTTAGAGACACTATATAATTTAAAAAACATTATAATTGAATGGTGTTTTAGAGAGTATGAAGAAATCTATAACTAAAAGGGCCAGATATTTGAGGATAAATACTAGGCTACCAAAATTTGGAAGAAAGCAATAAGCATAAGATGTTACCTTATCAACAAATTATCACGGACATTACTAGACAGGATAATGACCAATACTAATAAAAAAAAGAATAAGAAAGTCCAAATCTATACTAGTAAAAAAAAGGGGGGGTATGCATAGTGGAAGGGGAGTAATTATTATGAAAACTTTTTTTTGGTGGTTCATCATACTTCCATCATTATTTTACTGGTTTTAATATTAAGTTTGTATATGTAGTTGGAGAAAAGGGACATGAAGACAACTCTTCTTCCTAATGATTTAGAAGAGCAAATTTATATGAACTAGTCTGAAGGTTTTAGTCAACCTAAAAAGGAGTATCTTATGTGTAAATTAAACAATTCACTTTAAAAGTTGAAGTAATCTCTATGGTAATGGTATAAAAGGTTTGATTTCTATATTAATTGAATTAGCTATAGGAGATTTAAGTATGATAGGACATATATCTTAGAAGTTATGATGATGGACTATTTATTTTTATTTACTATATATAGATGGTACGTTAATTGTTGCAAAGAATATATATAATCTGCAAGAACTAAAGACCTCGTCAAGAAATAAATTGTAGATAAAGGATTTGAATGCTATCAAGAAATTACAAAGAGTGTAGATTTGAAGAATAAAAGCTCTAAAAAACTATAGTTATCTCAATCTGCTTATTTTGAGAAAGTGCTTTACAAATTTGGAATAAGCAAGGCTAAACAGGTTAACACTCTATTGATAAATCATTTCAGGTTTTCCCTATATCAATGCACAAAAACTAAGTATAAGTAGAAATAAATTATCCATCCAATTTTTATTAGATTGATTAAATTCTAAAATGCTCAGGAATTGTTATAAGTTTGTATATAAAAGTAGCTTTCACCCTTAAACACAAAGGTAAATGATGTCTAAGGTATCACTTGCTTTTGTTATTGGATGTTTAATATATGCAATAGCTTGTACTGGGTTAAAATTGACTCATGGCTTTAGTGAAATTAATAGTACATTTCAAAACTTGGAAGAAAATGTTAAGACAGTTAAATGGATATTTATGCACTTATAAAGAATGTTAAACCATGAGGTTGTGTTTAACAATTGGTAAGGTGATCCTTCAGTTGTAGGATATGTGAATTCAAATTATGTAAGAGAATTAAATAGCAGGACACCTATCACAGGGTATGTCTTTTGTAACACCCCATTCCCGCTGAACCCGAACCCGATATCGACAGTGATACCCGGATCCGTGCCCCGCGAGGGTGGC
>JAOTJB010339477.1:0-12602 GCA_027123815.1 Erythroxylum minutifolium
CCACCCTCGAGGGGCACGGACTCGGGTATCACCATCGATATCGGGTTCGGGTCCAGCGGGAGTGGGGTGTTACATTAAAAGAGACCTCTAAGGCATTGGCTATAAAGGTAATTGTTCTAAGTTGAATGATGAGAAAAATAGTGCAGACAGATCTGTCCAAGAAAAACATTAAAGATAAAACAAAAAATCATACCTATTTGTCACTTTTGTGGGGTAAACAGGCATATAAGACCAAATTGTTAGAAGTTACTACAAAAGATATTTCAAGGAGGTCAAAGCTAAAAATCTAGACAATCTGTTATGAATTTCCAATAGCAACCTATGTTACCTAAGCATACTTAGGTTAGAAAGGGTCAATTACAAGAACTTTTGGCTTTTAAATCTATACGAGCTGCTTCATATAATGGTTGGTATTTTGACAATGGGTTCATATGACATGATAGGTTAAAGAAGTTACTTGATGGATTATTAAAGTTGTGTACATGGCCTCGTTACCTTTAGTGATGGAAAGAAGGCTTCGGTTATTGGAAGAGGGAGCTTATGCATGGATGGACTGCCACACCTTAAGAACGTGCTTCATGTTGACATGTTAAAAGCCAATTTGGTAAATATAAGCCAACTTTGTGATGATGGATTATTGGTTAAATTCACTAGTGATAAATGCAGGGTATTAACCAAACAAGGAGAATGTTTGGTGAGTGGTAGAAGATTGACAGACAATTTTTATATATTACAGGTCACCACTTCTTACAAATCAGCATCATATAATGACAATATAAATCTTTGGCATCAAAAGCTTGGCTATGTCAACTATGATCTTATTAATAAGTTGAAGAAATTTGAAGTGGTGAAAGGGTTGCCCACAATAAACAATGATGATAAGACGATGTGTAGGGTATGCCAAATGGGTAAGCATATAAGAGTGTCACACAAAAAGGTTAAACATGTTACATCTTCTCCTGTATTGGAATTGATTCACATATATTTGGATGGGCCAACATAATATGCCAGTATTGGTAGAATGAGGTATTTTTTTACTTGTGTTAATGATTACTCTAGATAGGGATGTCAATTTTGGCCCGGCTCGCCTAGTCCGGCCCTTTTTTAGCCAGGGTTTGGCAGGCCTTGGGGGGCCATGGGTCGGCCCGGCAGGGCCTGCGGCCTAACAAAATGGCGTTGTTTTGTTCAAAACGACGCCGTTTTGTATTTTTTAATATTAAAAAAATATAGACGGACCGGGTTTGGCCCGGCCCACACTGGCCACCGGCCGGCCCACAGCCTGCCATATTTTAGGGCTCGGGCCGCGCCCGGCCCATTGACATCTATAACTCTAGATACATTTAGGTAGCATTCTTGAAGGAGAAAGTAGATACGTTTAAGAGTCTATATATGCAAGTTACAAATTTGAAAATTTTGACAGTGTTGAGAATACAATCAGATCATGAAAGGGAGTTAAAAGACGTAAGTTTCAATGAATTTTGTGAGAAATATGGTATCATGTAAGAATTTTCAGCACCTAAAACTCCTCAAAAAAATGAAGTTGTCAAGAAAAGAATACAACTTTTCAAGAAATGGCCAAATCTATGTTAAATGGAAGAAAATTATCATTAAGGTTTTGGGTTGAAGCAGTAAGCATGGTATGCTACATATGTAAGTAAGAATATCTTAAAAGCAACTTAAACAAAACATCCTATGGACTTCGAAAATGAAAGAACCCAGATATCAGCTACTTTCATGTATTTGGAAGCAAGTGTTATATTATAAGAGATCGAAAAGTTCGAGAGTCTAAGTGATGAAGGGTTCTTTCTTAGATATTCAATCCACAGTAAGGCATATTGGGTGTTCAACAATGATGGAATCTATAAATGTTGTGGTAGATGTTGCGCTTCAAATAATTGATGAAGTAGAAAAAGAAAATCTTCAAAATCAGCTCGACAAATTAGAACAAAGATGCAAAGAAGCAAAAATAAAAAACTACCCAGATTTGCAGTTAGTTACGGCTGGTAAAGGAACTATTCAGACAGAGGATCAGTCAACTACTTTAAAGGAAGAAACTAACCAGACACTTGATGCTAAAATCATTCTTTTGACTAATGGAAACTCAAAGGAAGATATTTTAGCAAGGATCCACCATCACGAATTAGAAGAAGTAATCCTATTGAGAATATAATTGGAGAAGTTAGTGATAGAAGGAAGACAAGAGACAGAAAAAGGGTAGATTATCAAGAACTTGTGGGACTTTTATGCTACACTTCTTCATTCGAACCTAAAAATGTGAAAGAATCCGTACAAGACAAGTTCTGGAAAAAAATTATACAAGAAGAATTGACACAATTTGCTTGTGATGATGTTTGGAAATTAGTGCCAAGGCCATCGTATGTGAATGTGATTGGAACAAAATGGGCATTTCGCAATAAAACTGATGACAAAGTCAACGTGACTAGAATAAGGCCAGGATTGAATCTCTTGGTGGGGCACTAAGACTACATGCTTTACAACTTTGAAGCTTATTAAAGTAAGTACGTAAAAAAAAGGGGTTTTAAGGAGTTAACGTCTACACTTTATGAGTTTTTGATTTATTGGTTTTTTAAGGGTTAGGTGACTAATGTGTGTTCATTTTTTTACTTATTGAATATCATATTTGATGTAAAATAAGGCTCTTATTGATGATTTGAAAGTTCTACTTTTAGATTTTGATTTATAAAGTTATGTCACGAAAATGTTAATGCTTGGTTGGAGACCTGTAGAAAGATTCAAGTTTTTTATAATTTGGGTTTCTCAAGTTGTATCTTGGTTTCTCTCTATATTGTGGGTTGTATGAGTTTAGGCAATATGTTTTTAAATAGTTTAAGTCAGGGCGAGATTGATTAAGTTTGATTCTGATTCTTCCACTGCATCTACTGTTAATTTTTATGCCACCTTATTTGCTGAGATTGATCGCATCTTGCTTATTCAACTGCTAATATTTTGCTTTCTGACATCTTTTTGTCTCAAGGAGGAGAAAAGTGGATGATTGTCGGTTTTTTTTTTTGGATATGTGACAATGGTTTATGTGAACTTGATGAACTTGATGTTATGTAAACTTGATGTCATTTGGAAGTTATTTGGAACTTGATGTTCGATTAAGGGGGAGTTCCTATAGATGTTATGTGTCTAATTATCTTCTTAAGGGGGAGTTTTGGTATGTGACAAATAATATCAAAAGAGGGGAGATTGTTAAGATACATGTTATAGTATCTTATTAATTTATTTTGGACATTATTTATAATTGGACATAATTGGTTATTTGTGGAATATCATTGTTAGTATTCTAGCTTATACAAGATTCCTTAAAGATAAGATTGCATAAGGATAAAATTCTATAATAGGATTTAATTGAGATAAAATCACCATATCTTAATAAGGAACATGGATAGAATTTTTGGTGATTTTGGAGCTATCTTGGAAGCTTATTTTGGTGATTGCGGTTATCTAAGGTAGTTGGATTTTTCAGGGATTTTATCCATCTGGAACAACTTCATTTTACTCCATTGGTTGCATGAATTTTTTGGTCTGTCCAGATATAGGTTTCAAGTGAAAAACGTCCAAAATACGTGTGATTTTGTAGCTTTATTTTCACGTATTTTTTTAGCTATCTTTGAAAGCTAATTTGTGGTGATTTGGGTAATCTTTTGTTGTTATGTTCTATACCCAAAAAACTGGAATTTTCAGATAGCTGCTTGATTAGTTCCTTTGAGAAGAAAAATGTGCATATTATTGGTTTTATGCGCAGCTATATTTTTGTGGGATATTTTAGTGATCTTATCTATGTTAGGCAACTGCATTTTCTCCACTGTATGTGTGAATTTTATATACAACTGTGTTATTATTTTTGAGTGAAAAATACGTCCAATATAGGGGTTTCATGAGCAGTTTATGTTATGATGTTTAGGTAATGAAGTGTTATTTCGTTTGATGTCTTTTTGGAGCAGCTGAGCATAGCTTGCTTAATGATTATTTTCAAAGATTCACAACAGATATTGTTCTACCACTTTCCACACTCTCGGTTGATGAAGCTACATTTTTATTGGAGTTGTTTTCTATCTCACATGTTTTCGTTGTTTATGTCTCTATTGTTTAAATCACTTGAGTTATTTAATTCTTTTCATTATTGTTAGACATTGTTATGAAAATCCTCTGTTGATGGTAACACGAAGTGGCCGTGTTATTGGGAGTGACTTACTTTCATGGGTTGTGAGGACGAGGGATAATGTTAAGTGTTGGGTGAGTCGGCTTTGTGATGCCTTAAGTAAAACTATTGTTGTTCTTTAGTGAAAGAGATTAAGCTGGTGAGGGCCTTTCAGACATAGGCAAGGTATGTCGAACTGTGTTACCAAATCTGGGGTGTTAATTTCTTTATTTCGCATTTAATTTTTTTCGTTTGTGCTAAAAAATTTACAGTTGATGACACAATTGCTTTTTATCAAGCAACCATAGATACAGTTCAAAGCAACTGCGGTTGAATCAAAATATTTATACAATTACATCTTTTAAAATTTTGACTTATCATATTAAAGAGGTACTTTTTCTATACGTTAAACTTCATCAAATACTATGATTATCTAAACCAAAAGTAACTATTACAATAAAACTCATGCGACTAAAAGTTGTATACCACTACAACAAAACATACTTTAGCTACAAAAAAATCATAGTTAATAATAATTAACAACAATTTAAATTGATTGCCATAATTGTCACTGAATTCCTGTAGGTAAAAAGTATAGGTGACATTTTTTATAATTTGTTGCTAAAACATTTTTCCTACACTTCACCTTTGTATCGAGAAAGTCTTAGCGATGATTTTAAAAATCATCGCTGTTATTTTTCGTTACGAAATATTTTCGTAGCGAAACATTATTTGCTACATTTTCCAAAACGTAGGTAAAAGATTTTAGCTACGTTTTTGTAAATGTTGCTAAAAACGTTTGGTGACATTTTTGAAAACGTAGAAGAAAACTTTTAGCTACTCTGGATTGCATATGAGGAGCTATGCCTATTAGATCTGTTTGATGAACTCCCAGTTGTTGTCGTGCCACATGCACTGTAGATGTTTTAAAATTTTTGTTTTTTTTCAAATTCACAGTTTTTGTTTTCTTTATGTTACGTTCTAGAATCCCCTATATCACGTAAAAATCTTTTCTTGTTGAATTGTATTAGGTGCTATTGAAGAGACGACTGTATATTTTAGTGATGCAGCTACTTTTTACATTCTAAATCTGTACATGACAATGTATCTACTTCCCAAAATTTGCAGGTGTCCTATGAAGATCATGATGCTAGAAGCTTTAGGTTAGAAGATGTTAATCCTAGACTCTCAAAGCACATGTAAACCAATAATTTAAGGGATATCCGTGAAAATTATCAAGGAGCTATGCGAGTTGCCAACCTCCCATTGATGGCCTGCATAAAATTTTTTACCACTCTTTCCCCAATGGCCATATAGGTATATGTTGTGTATCTCTCCAAATCTCAAGTACTAGTTATGTGAGTTTTATTTAATTATTGTTTAAAATAAAATAAAACTAAGAAAAGAGAAAAAGTCAATTAAAAAGGGGTCAAACACTGAAATTGTTCTCGATGAAATATTATAAGGGTAGGCTTTGTTTTACTTATAAATGGTGGCCCACTAAGTGAAGAGTTTTTTTATTGACCCATAGGTGGAAAGGTTTGGTGCTTCATTACTTTGTGTATTAGAGAAGCCAATTTACGATGAGATAAAAAGGCTTTGCCCTTTTTGCTTATGATGCGTGATGTCGTAAAAACTATAATAGAGGAGGAGAAAAAGAGAGGTCTACTCTATTGTTTTGGCGTGTAAGACAACATTTGTTTAGTGAGATAATCAAAAGGAAGTGAATCATCATCGATAGGTATTTGACGTTGGAATCTCTTGGGTTTGTAGAGAGTACTAAATTGATTAGGGTTTTCAATTTGTACTAAAATCTAGAGATAATTGTCTTTGTTGTTCGTATTATTGTGTTTAGTTGTCGATTGTACTTTTGATTATTATAGTATATTGATTTTAGTCCTTGGAGATTTAGACTGTGATTTTTTCCCTAATCGAAAGGGGTTTGTTCACATAATTTGCTTGCGCATTGATTTAGTTTCGTGCACTTTATTTCTTTTGTTATTAATATGGTTGTGGTTATGGTAGTTTTCCCTGACAAAGTGGTATCAAAACTGTGGTTGGAGGATCTTTGTGTATGGAAAATTAGTGATTGTCTAATTTAGGGAGGAATTAGTGTGAGAAGAGATGAGAGAAAATAGTGCTTCAAAATTTCACGTTCCCTTGTTTGATGGGAAAATGAACTATTGGGTATGGAAGAGTACTATTGAGGACTTGTTTGTACAGCAATATTTAGATACAACTTTAAAGGCAGACAAGCTGACGAGTTTGAATGATGCCAAGGGGGTGTTATCAATGAAGAAGAAGGCAATTAGTATGATTCATTTGGCTATAACTCCAGGGATCAAGTACAACTACTTGAGTGAGGCGAATCTAAAAGCTTTGATAGATAAACTCCAAAGTGTGTATGCCTCCAAATCATTGACCAACATCTTGTGCTTGAGATAGGAGTTGCATCAGTTGAGAATACAGGAGGGTACAAATTTGTAGGGTCACATTAATTTGTTCAACCAACTAGTGGTCCGGTTGAAAAATCTGGATGAGAAGATCACCAATCAAGAACAAGTTCTCTTCTTGTTGGCTTCACTAACCAAGTCCTATAGACCCATTATCATGACGTTTTTTATTGGTAGGGAGAAGATTACATTAGATGAAGCTATGATGGTATTGAGGGAGAACAAAAGGATGATGACACATGTTAATAGAGGTTCTCCAAGTGATGGTGATCGTGTACTAGTTACGAGGGAGTCTGAGAGAGGGAGGAATTAAGAGAGAAAGGGAGATGGCTCAAAGAGTAGATCGACATCGCACGCGAAAGACATCAGTAATGTGGAGTGTTACTATTGTAAAGAGAAGGGCCACATCTAAAGCCTTTGTTTGAAGATGATGGAAGACTTGAAGAGTCTCTAGTTGATGGAAAAGAAGAAAGGCAAGACTAAAGTAGATGAGATGGTGATTCCTCTAATGTGGTCATAGGTGATGATGATAGTGATTTGTTCATGGCTACTTATGGTGAGGTGAAGGAGTGCCAAGAGAGTTGGGTGTTGAATTTGGTCGTTTCAGTTCATGTTTGTAGAGACCAAGCCTTGTTTAATACTTTGCGTCAAGATGGAGAGTATGGCCAACATTAACATTGTGGGTGATCAAAAGTAGAAGGTTCAAGGCATGGGGACCGTGAGGATGAAGCTTAATGATGGTATGAGCCGAAACTTCTACAATGCAAGGTATATGTCAAGTGCTCGTCCTAACTTTATTTATTTGGGTGAATTGACAAAGTAAGAGCATAGATATGTTGGTAGTAAGAGGTGCTATAAAGTGTACCGTGATGCTCGCTTGGTGATACAACGGAGAAAGGACGACATCCACATTTGTTATATGGAAGGCCATTACATCCAGAGGGACAAGGCTATAAAGAAGAAGGTCTGATTCTCGAATGAGATGGAGGTGTTTGGTGATTTAGGTCGAGGGTGGAATATGTTTTGTATCTCCCTAAATCCCAAATACTAGTTATATGAGTTTTATTTTAATTGTTGTTTGAAATAAAATAAAACTAAGAAAAGAGAAAAAGAAAATAAAAAAGGGGTCAAATACTAAAATTGTTCTCAGTAAAATATTGCAATGATGGGTTTTGTTTTATTTGCAACCGGTAGCCTACTAAGTGATGAGTATTTTTATTGGCCTATGGGTAATTCATTGCTTTGTGAATAAGGAGATTGTTTTGTTGACTTATTGAAGAAGTCAATTTATGACCCGATAAAAAGCTTTACCACATATTAGATATTCAAAAGCTTAGGTGTTATGATGCTTTTTCCCTTATGTAATTGACTTGGTTTATTTTTTTAAAGGATTTCAGCCACTTAGCGTTATTTCTTCAGTTCTGAATATTGTTATTCTCATACTTCTAAGATGTGCGGTTGATAGTTGAGCTTCGATTTTGGTCAATCGATGTGCTGTTTGTGATATATTTATGTTGTTCTTGCATGAAGTCCTTTTTCTATGTGCCGATCTTTTCACATTATTCTCTCACTGCATGTTCTTGATTTCAGTTTCACTTTTTCGTTCAGACTTCTGGGAGGGTATTTTATGACTCTGGCCTCGACGAAGTACACAACTTCCTGCAGAAATAGCAGTAAACTCCAATGCAAGTGCTACACTGATGGCAGCAAATGGAGTTAGTAACTCCTCTAAATACCATGGAACTTCCAAGTTGAGCTCTATGGCGCAACGTTCAGTGACCATATGAAAAGGACAGTCTTTTTCCAATGAAAATTATGATGAAGGTAATTGATCTCTTATGCTTATTTTTATATTTGTTTGAGAAGCTTTTATTCTTTTTCAAGGGTGAAATTATTTTCTGTAGAAGCATGATCAAGAGCCAAAGTAGTGCTATATTAATTTATACATGAAGACATGGATTTGATTTAGGTTTCTCATTAATCATTACCAACATTTCAAACAAGCTGGTTCCATGGAATAATTTTTGTAACCTGTAATTTTTTCTCATACACCACTCAAACTTTTTTGGTAACTGAAACACAGCAACATGGTTGAATAAAAGTTGGTCCACCTTATATGCCATTCTTAACATTGACGTGGAAGTATTTTTTTTCTCATTGGGCACTTGGTTCAACGTTCAACTTCCGAATCAAATTTCTTTAAGAAATGTTTTTCTCTCATTCAACAAGTTGTTTTCATTAAGTTGCAAATGCTGCTCAGCAACTAATACACAGGGTCACATTCACACATATCTGCTGCATTACTGAATGTACGTACTTTCATTTTGGTTGCTTGTTTATAAATTTTTTTGTACCTCTGGTTTGGGGTCATATTCTCCTTTTGATCCTTTCGTATACTGTTGACAATGAAGCAAAGGGATCATTAGCTAGTTTGCTTAAGGTTTTTCATGTGTCGCACCTAATTCTGCTGCATTGACCTGGTCTAAGTTAGAATGTCAAGCTATTGCCCTCTTATTAAACATCGTTTTCCCCTTACCCTTCATTTCATTCCAGCTTAGCTTCTTAAACTATTAACTCACTCATTCAACAAATTTTTGTTTATATTTGGGGTGAGGCTTTTGATGATACGCATGCAAATATAACATCAATAATTTCTGCTTCACCACCCTCTATCGATGCCAAATTTCTTGAGCCGGAAGTTGGAACCGTGCCACTGGGTGAGGTTTCGATCACTCCCACAAAAATCCCAACTGATGCTTATGAAATATTGACCCTCTCGAGAACTCTTGGGGAAGGCTGCAGACTCTCATCGGCATACCGGTTCCAGGTATGGACGTTGATGCTAAATAAAATGCAAACTTAACGATTCTATTTCTATACTATATTTAACTAGCTCTTTTCTTGGTAGCATAGGATGCTTTGAATGTATACATGAAACTTTCACCAAAGCATTACAATACAAATTGGGTGCTTTCCCAGGTAATATCATTTGCTTAAGCTAATGACATTATATTCCAGTGAGCTTTTATTTCATTCCCATCCGTTAATTTGATTCACAATAATATGAACATATAGAAAATTTTCCTATTTCTTTTAATGCATGGTAGCGCAGAATATAGCCCGCATTTCTGATTGAATTTTTTAGATCAATAAGGTTTAGAAATAAAATGGGGAATTCTGTAATGAAATTTAAGAACTCCAATAATCATACTGTAATTTCCCTTCCCAAGTTTTCTATTTTTGACATCCAATGGTATGATCAAGTCTCCAAGATATGGTTATAGGCTTAGTAAAACTGAAGTCTAGCTATAGTTCACCAGAATCTGAGTCTTTCTTCCTTTATGACCTATTTTTACGGTATGATAACCTGGCCCCGTTAGAGAGAATCCAAGAGTAAAACTACTCAAGAACTTTTCTGAAATACACCTTTAACTTCTTATTGATGTCCCAAACTGCCTTTAAGATCTACAAATAGAACTGCCAAAAATCAGCTCTTCTAAAAAGAAATAGTTTCATATTTAAACGCATAATAATTTATTCAAACATAAGAACTACCCTACTACACATGTCACTAGCTAATAGTAAATATATAGATTAAAGACAACTATAAACTATTACTCGTTCCTTCTGCTTTTGTTGACTTTGTTTGTGAACTTTCAAAGGTACTAATTTAGTAGTCAAGTCTGATTCTAGTTGTTTAATGACTATAATATCACTCTCCTTATGGAAATGGCACTTGTTAGAAAATTAGGATAATGAATTTTCATTTGATCAGTAGATTCAGTAGCATTAGCTAGTAAAAGCCCTTCCCAATGAATGAGAACTTCACATTGGCCACCTTTAATTCTAGAATCCAATAAAGCTTGTGGAGTAGGAATAGGAATCCCTTTGTAGAGTAGAGGAAAAATAAGAGAACATTACAAGAAAATTAGTAATTAGCAATAGAAATTTACCGACGAAAATGAAATCTTAGCAAATTATCGACGGAAAATCATGTTTCATTCATAAAATTGGTGGGAAATTTTTCATTTTATGATGGACAAAGTATTCGTCAGTAAATATGAAGGGAAATCATTCCGACAAATTTTTCAACGGAATATAGTGACGCTAGAACATTACCGTCAGTAAAAAAGGCGGGAATACTTTTTGGAATAAATAAGTTTTAGGTTTACTAATGGAATAATTTTTTCCAATAAATTTTAGAGTAAATGTCATCGTTTGCTTCCGCTTTAACTTTTTTAATAAAATAAAAATGACGTCATTTGAGTTTACCAACAGAATAATTTCTGTTGGTAAATTTTAGAGTAAACGTCATCGTTTCCTTCAACCTCAACGTTTTTAATAAACCGTCGTTTTAGTTTAACCTAAAACTACCGCAACCTCCTTCCCCCTCCTCTATCGCATTTGCATGTTTTTTTCTCTCTTCTATCATCGCCATCCTTGCCAACCCACTGCGCATCCTCGCCACTCCGCCACTCGTCCTCGTCCTCGTCCTAGCGTCGTCATCTCTGTCGCTATCAAAACCCCCCTCCTCTGTCTCTCGTGCCACCACGTCCTCGCCGCCATGTGTGAGGATTCAACAATGTGTGAGGATTCAACTATTGCTTGAACTTGAATAGATGATGTCATATAATTTATCTAGAGATCTATTGTGAATGTTGTGAATTTTGATAGTGTGACTAACCAAATGCAATTTTTCAGTTATCCAACACCTTGGATTATAGCTCCAAAACTGTTGCAATTTTAAATTCCTTGGTATTTAATTTGCATGATTTTTTACAATAATTATTTTGTTTCTTTAACATATATTAAGCTAAGGTTTGGCTGGGGCAACTAGAGAATCACAAACGTTGGTATCAGTAAGATGGGTGGAGTTAGGTTGGAGGAAGAGAGTTCTAACATATTTGTTTTGGCAGTTATAAATTTCTCAATGCCTTTTCTTTTTAATTTTTAATCCAATCAATTATGTTTTCTTTTAAAACTATGGATTTGGATGTAAACGAGCTGTTACATACAAATCACATAGTAGAAATAATTTACAAGTTTTTCTAATTCATTTAGATTTTTGTTCGTTTCTAGCTATAAGTAGAGTTTTATATTGTTATTTAGTCTTTAAAAGTTTTCAGAGCAAATAATTCGGTTAGTTTATTCGTTATCAAATACCAGTTGCATTTGGAATTTTAGAGTAATCAAAGAACGAAATGATTTTATGGAATAAGATTTGATCGTTTAATTACGTATAAATTTTATTATATTTGTATAGTATCAGTTAAGTTGGCTTAGTACAATTATTTAAGAAAAACCGGAGTTTTAAGGTTGAAATCAATCTAGCACCAATTAAAGAAAGAAATAGACACTCAATTGCTTCAAAAAGTCATCCTCAAAGTTGCCATCCTTGAATGATTGAAGAAGACTCCCAATACAAATCCAAGAAGAGAACATGAAATATCTGGAGAAATCCACTTAGGAACAATTAAGGAGCATGGCAATTTAAGAGGGGAGCTGTCTTAATCATCCAAGAGCCAATACAAAAATACAATAATGGCAGATTGTGCACAAGCTACATAAGCTACAAATAAATTTTAAAGACAAAGTAAACAGGACTTGATGAAAAATACATGCTTAAGAAAAGCCACATGTAGTCTGTAACTTTAATTAATTTTTTAATTTATTCATTGTAATAAAACATTTTAATGTAGTTCTCTACCTATTTAGAAATAAATTTTATTTATTTATTCATTGTAATAAAACATTTTTATGCCGATTGTAATCCTTTTTAAACAATGGTGCATTCCCATTTTATTTTTATGCCGATTGTAATCCTTTTTAAACAATGGTGCATTCCCACCAGTTAACTAATTAGCATCATATGTTTGTGTTTTAGCTTAAATAATAGATTTTCTTTGTATTGCGTTATATATCAAAACTCAAATTGCCTTATTTTCTGATTTGCTTGCTTTAATATATTAAAAATATAACAA
>JAOTJB010339493.1:0-12600 GCA_027123815.1 Erythroxylum minutifolium
AAAATTCTAAGTGTGAGGGTATACATATGTGAGAGTTGGTTAAAGTTGGGATGTTTTGTTATGTCTTATCATTGAAATTCCCATATTAATATAGTTTCTTTTAATGTTAAAAAATAAAAGCATAAGAAAAGAAAAAGAAAAAAGAAAGAAAGAAAGAAAGAAAAAGAAAAAGGATGAAAAATTTGTTTAAATAAATTTATCAAGGAAGAAGTGCATATGAGTTTGCAAAGATATTTATAATTAATGTGCGCATCTTCCTAAAGATGTAATGAATGTGTTATTGAGTATGTTGAATATGAGATAGATGTTGGCTTGGAAGGTTCATTCTTGTGATTTCAATGTATTGTTGGCATCAATTGTATAAGTGATTCCTTTGGATTGGTGTATGCTTCATACAGTTGGTGTGTGAGAAATGAATGAGGTTATGAAATATAAATGTTGCATTTGTCATAACTGACGGTACTCAGTTTTTTATGAGTGTTGCTTTGTTTCACTAGCTTTGATGGCTTTCATTCTACTTGACCTAAATACATCTCACCTTACCTTTGCCCACATTACAACCCTAAAATGTCATTTGATTCATGATTTTACATGTGAATATTAGTGGTGGAGAAATGAAATTATGCAAAGTTATGGAATGACATGATCATGAATGGCGTTGAGTGTACCTATTGATATATTTTACTTAAACACAGTTTTTGAATCTACCATTAGATTGCTCAGTTTCCGAAGATGATGCTTGTTGATTGATCACGAGTAAAAGCATTGAATGTTGAATTATTGCTATGATTTTTTAAAGTCATTCATCTTTGGTTATGATTATATAGTCTTGGAAAATATCGAAATTAAGTAAATGTTTCAGGTCTTTGAGCCTAATTTGGATGTTTTGCCCGAAGACGGCTAAAAGCTAAGTGTGGGGAAAATTGATATGTGTTTAATTGTTGATACATTTAATCATTTACACTTAGCGATTAATGATACGAAAATGATTAACATACTTACTTTAATTCATACATGATTTTAGATACAATTTGGAAGCAAAGAAATTAAAATGAGTCGAAAGCACTACAATCGATCCATTTTCTGAAGATTAATTTTCACTTGTCTTTATGGAGCAATAAGAAGAAAATTAAAAGACAAGAAAAATAAGATGGTGAAGAAATATAGCTTATGACTACTGTGCATAAAATTTTCATGTTTTTTCCATGCAACAATAAATTTAATGGAGCAGTAAAACGGTAATGTGGAGATAACAAAAGAGGAAGAGAATCAAAACGACAGTGAAGCATAAAGAAAACACAGTCTGCGTTTCACGCAGACGTCTTGCAGAGATGCAGGCATTTCACACGAACATGCTGGGGAAGTGCAACGTTTTGATTAAAAAGCACAGAAGACAAAGAGAGCTTGTTGTGAGACGTGTATAGTGAGGGTGGATCAAAAACCACAAAACTTAATTCGTCCCATCAATAGCATAATAGAGATGAAAAAACAAAGAGAAAATAGAAGATCTACGGTTTGGTGGCTGGAAAGCATGAGAGAGGGAGATTTGTGGTAGCAGAGAAGAAAGAAAGATGTGAACAGTGAGCATGGACATCTATCTTTATTTGTCACATCATAAAATAGTACAGTGAATAGTAGAGTAGGAAAAGAGCTTGCGATAGTGAGTGAAGACAATTAGTAGGGGTTTCAGTTGCCATAATTTTCATAAGGTTGAAGCATTTTTCTTAGGATAGACCCATGGAAGGTTAAATTCCCGATGTCGGTTTAGAGGTGACATCGACGCTGATGACCCGGGTTAAGTATTTTTATTATTTTGTTGTTTCTTTCTCTCATTAGGAAATGATTATGCTATCTTGGGTTTATTGATTGGGTATTTGAATGATGATGATTTTAATGCTCTATTGAATCATTTTTCATGAAAACCTATTGGTAGAATCGAATGCAATACATAATTTGTTGTATTCCTGATTCATGTGTAGTAAGTAATGGCTCCGAATCATTAGACATAACATAACATAGGCTAAATAATTCGTACTTGTGTGATTATTGCCTAGATTGTTCTATTTTTCTAATTCGTAATGCGGTTGTCCGGATAAACTTAAAGAGCTTACTCTAGGTTTCCTGATGGTTATAATTGATGAGCGGCTCATAATTAACTAGGATCCAAGGAAAAATTGGAATTAATAGAGCTTGTTATTAATCTAAGATCGATAATTGCTAAGAGAGATAAAAGAACAACAAATCAATGAATTATGCTTAATTAGGGTGTAGGTCAAGATTGAACCAAAGAATCGGATCCCTACCCTGATTTTATCATTTTTTTTCATGTTTTCTTTAATTTGTTTTCATTAGGTTTATTTTATTTTATTTCTTATTAAATCCAAAAACTCCTTTACCTAAACATCAATTAATTTCATTCCATAAGCTATCCAAACATTCCCTGTGGGATCTACCTAGACTCACCACTACTATAGTAGTAGTCTAGTTATTTTATTTTGACTAGCGTTACGACGAGAGTGTCAATTTTGGCACCGTTGTCGGGACTGCGGTGTTTAGTTTGTGTTATTTATTTTAATTGGTGTTTTGTATATATTTGTTCATAATTGATTTCTTTTCTGTTATTTCATGATCTTTTCATTTTTTTTGTTTCATATTTGTGAAAAAAATTGATATGGATATAAGTAATTTTTTCTTTAATTTATATGCTCAATCCTATAACAACATTTGGACTAATCAATCTAACTTTTGTTATGGATAGGATAATTAGCCGAATTACTTCCATGATAGTTTGCAGGAAGCACAACAATTCTCGTACATATTAGAAGCTTCCTATCAAGACTTAGGTACATTCTTGGAAGAATTAGTTAATGTGTATATTGCTAACACTTTGCAATTCCAGTAGGAAACAAGTTCTAGAATCCAAAACTTGACAATCCAGATGGATCAATTGATGGAAGCTATCAACTACCTAGCATCACAAAGCAAAGAGACGCAACCATATCAACCTAAGGAGTACTCGATGGATATTAGCGCGAAAACTTTACAAAGTGAAGAGGAGCTTGAGAATTTTAAGGTCAACTCTTAACAAATTGCTTGCGTCGAAGAAGTTGAGGAGGAGCTCGAAATAGAAAAAGACACATCTTTTAGCTCAGAGGTAAAAATTGAGTTTATAATTATTATTGAGACTGACTCTTTACCTTCACCTAGCAGATTAGAGGAATTAAAGGAAGAAGAAAAAGGTAAAGAGACGTTCGAACTATTTTTGGAGTTTATAAAATTAGTCGAGATTGAGAATCTGAAGATATGGAAGACGTTAAATGGGGATGATGATCAACTAAGGCCCTATTCGAAACAACCTTGTGTGTAAGTGGCGCTAACTGTAATACTAGAAAATCACAATTTTGTCTTATGAGGAAAACATGGAGTCGAGCTAGCGACCCTAAACCAAGACACTTCCTGGGAGGCAACCCAAGGGAAGTAAATTTCTTTTCTTTACATTTTTACATTTCTTTTTTATGTATGTGTGTTTCTTTGTTGGTTTATTTTTGCTTGCTTTTAAGTTTTCAATCAAAATAAGAGAAAGAATAAAACAATCAAAGAAATATTTGCTCATTTTCTATTGCTTCTAGGATTATTTAATTATGAATAGAGAATGAATTAACTAGAGAATTTGATAACAACTTTATCATGTACCTTTACTCTTGTGATTGGTCGATGTGCATTATCTTTAGAAGAATAGTGACTAGTGGTAGACAAAACTAGTGAGATTTTTAGCCTTATTGGACTGACACATCCATATCAGTCTCATTGGCTTTCGATAATGTGTGACCTTCATGACATGTACATCCTGATTTTGCGTTGAATTTCTATACAAGACCACATTTTTATCACATGCATTAACATAGATATAATTAGGCATTCTTTAATTTTCTGAACTACATTAACCAAATGCCCTACTTAAGCCATAAAGCTAGTGGAACATTTGTGATTGTTGAGTTTGTAGATGTACAAAATTATGAGTATGGGGGTGTACATATGTGAGGATTTGTTAATGTTAGGATGTTTTGTTATGTCTTATCATTGAAATTCCCATGTTAACGTAGTTTCTTTTAATGTTAAAAAAAGAGAAAAGCATAAGAAAAAAAAGAAAAGAAAGAAAAGAAAAGAAAGAAAAAGAAAGAAAGAAAGAAAAAGAAAAAGAATGAAAAAATTGTTTAAATAAATTTATCAAGGAAGAAGTGCATATGAATTTGCAAAGTTATTCATGATTGATGCATCTTCCTAAAGTTGTAATAAATATGTTATTTGGGTATGTTGAATATGAGGTAGATGTTAGCTTGGAAGGTTCATTCTTATTATTTCAATGTATTGTTGGCATCAATTGTACAAGTGATTCCTTCATATTGGTGTATGCTTCATGTGGTTGGTGTGTAAGAGTTCAATGGGTTGTGAAATATAAATGTTGCATTTGTCATACCTGACGGTACCCAGTTTTTTATGAGTGTTGCTTTGTTTCACTAGCTTTGATGGCTTTCATGCTACTTGACCTAAATACATCTCACCTTACCTTTGCCCGCATTACAACCCTAAAATGTCCTTGATTCATGATTTTGCATATGAACATTAGTGGTGGAGAAATGAAATGATATACAAAGTTATGTAATGGCATGATCATGATGGTGTTGAGTGTACCTATTGATATATTTTACTTAAACATATTTTTCGAATCTACCATTAGATTGCTCGGTTTTCAAAGATGATGCTTGTTAATTGATCATAAGTAGAAGCATTGAAATTTGAATTATTGCTATGATTTTTAAAAGTCATTAATCTTTGGTTATGAATATATAGTCTTATAAAATATGGGAATTGCGTAAATGTTTCGAGTGTTTGAGTTTAATTTGGATGCTTGGTCCGAAGACAACCAAAAGCTAAGTGTGGGGGAAATTGATATGTATTTAATTCTTGATACATTTAATCATTTACACTTAGCGATTAATTATACGAAAATGATTAAGATACTCACTTTAATTCATATATGATTTTAGTTACAATTTGGAAGCAAAGAAATTAAAATGAGTCGAAAGCATTGCATTTGGGTCGTTTTCTGAAGATTAATTTTCACTTGTCTTTATAGAGTAAGAAGAAGAAAATTAAAAGACAAGAAAATTAAGATGGTGAAGAAATATAGCTCACGACTACTGTGCATGAAATTTTCATGTTTTTGCCATGCAACAACAAATTTAATGGAGTAGTAAAATGGTAGTGTGGAGATAGCAAAAGAGGAAGAGAAGCAAAACGATAGTGAACCATGAAGAAAATGTAGTTTGCGTTTCACACAGACGTCCTGCGGAAACTCACACACAGACGTGCTGCAGAAACGCAATGTTTTGATAAAAATGCATAGAAGACAAAGAGAGCTTGCAATGAGACATGTACAGTGAGGGTGGACCAAAAACCATAAAATTTAATTCATCCCATCAATAGCACAGTAGAGGTGGCAGAAACAAGGAGAAAATAGAGGAGTTGCAGCTTGGTAACTGGAAAGCATGAGAGAGGGAGCTTAGTGGCGGCAGAGAAGAAAGAAATATGTGAACAATGAGCATGGACATCTATCTTTATTTGTCACATCATAGAATAGTGTAGTGAATAGTAAAGTAGGAAGAGAGCTTGTGGCAATAAGTGAAGACAGCTAGTAGGGGTTTTGATTGGGGTCATTTTCATGAGGTTGAAAGCATTTTTCTTGGGATAGACCTATGAAAGGCTATGTTCTCAATGCTAGTTTAGAGGTGACATCGACGTCGATGACCTTGGTTAAGTATTTTTTGATTATTTTGTTGTTTCTTTCTCTTATTAGGAATTGATTATGTTATCTTGTGCTTATTGATTGGGTATTTGAATGATTTTAATGCTCTATTGAATCACTTTTCATGAAAACCCATTGCTAGAATCTAATGCAATATGTAATCATTGTATTCCTAGTTTATATATAGCAACTAATGGTTCTAAATCATTAGAGATAAGATAACATAGGTTAAATAATCTGTGCTTGTGTGATTATTGCCTAGATTGGTCTATTTTTCTGATTTGTAGTGCGATTGTCTAGATAAACTTAGAAAGCTTATTCTAGGTTTTCTAATAGCTGGGGTTAATTGACGAGTGCTTTGTAATTAACTAGGATTTAAGGAAAAATCAGAATTAACAGAGCTTGTTGTTGATCTACAACTAATAATTGCTAACAGAGATTAAAGAAAAACAAATCAATGAATTATGCTTAATTAGGGTATGGGCTGAGATTAAACTAAAGAATCGGATCCCAACCAAATACCCTAATTTTATCATTTTTTACATGTTTTCTTTAATTTGATTTCATTAGGTTTATTTTATTTTATTTTCTTATTAAATCGAAACCCCCTTTACCTAAACATCAATTAATTTCATTTCATAAGCTATCTGAACACTCCCTGTGGGATTGACCTAGACTTACCACTGCTACAGTAGTAGTATAATTATTTTATTTTGACTAGTGTTACTACGTGCATGTCAGTTGCAATGACTAATGAGATGCAAGTTATAAAGCATATTAAGGTCTAGGAGCTTGTTGATTTTGAAGCAGAACTCCATAACGTCAGTTGTAAATGAATTTTTAAGACCTAAAGGATTTCAGGATAAAGTTCAGTGATTTATGGGCTCGCTTAGTTACTTGATGGTTTACTCAAGGAGAAATGTTAACTTTAATATTACATTTTCTCTTGTATCTTCGAAGGATACATTTTGAGTGATTATGGCAATTGTAGCTCACGGTGATATAGAGTTACATCAGATGGTTGTCAAAATCACTTTCCTGAATAAAGAACTTTATAAAGTGGTCTATATGGTAAAACCTGAAGGATTTCAGGATCTAGATGGAACTGGTATGGTTTAAACATTAAATAGATCAATATATTAGTTACATCAAACCTCCTGAAAGTGAAACCTTACATTTTATAAGGATTGACCTCTTTTGGATTCATGAAAAATAAAGTTAAAAAGATGCTTGTACTATGAGGTCAGAAGGAGCAAAGTTATCTTCTGAGTATTGCATATGGATGATGTATTGCTCACGTCAAATTACTTGACGATATTGTATAAAGTTAAGCAACGTTTGGTTAAGAACTTTGACATTAAGGACCTTGAGGTAGCATCTTTTTTCCTAGGTATTTGGAGTCACCAGGACAGATCTTAACACTCATCAAACCTCTCACATAGTGTATACATTGAGTATATATTACAAAGGTTTAATATGGTTAACTGTAAACCTGTCTTAGCACCTATCTCTCATAATGAGAGATAATCTTTGGCACAGTATCCAAAGAATAAAGTAAAGAGAGAGGTTATAAGGAATTTTTTACATTCTAGTACGGTTGATAGCCTAATGTTTGCTCGGCTATGTACTAGGTAGGACATTACATTTATTATTTAACTGTTTGGTTAGTATCTGGTTAACCTAGATATAGACTATTGAAATGCAGTTAATTAAGTGGTAAGATATTAAAGGGATCAAGGATTATATATTGACATATAGAAAAGTCAATATACCAAACCTCATGGGGAATTCAGATTCAAATTAAGCTATGTATTCGGATAATCGAAAGTTCACTTAAGGTTACAATTTTTTTAAGTTAATAGATGGTACAATGTCATGGAAGAGTGTCAAGTAGACACGGGTGATTTCCTCGACCATGCATGCACAGTGCATGCTATAGGGTTGCTTCATAGATGGTTTAACTTAGAAATTTAATTTCTGAGTTGTCTGTAGTTGATTCAGTGGCTAAACTCACTCGGTTGTAATGTTATAATCAAACTGTTGTTGTTTAATAACAACATTAAATATCACAGGGTCTTAGCATTTTGAAGTCAAATATTTAACCATGAAGTAGTTGATACGAAAAGGTGACATTAAGGTTTGAAGAATTTAAAGACTGAGGAATTATATGTTGATTCTTTAACTAAAGGATTTTGCCTACTTGTATTTGGAAGATAAGTATATAGTATGAGTGTTTTGAAGTCCTTAGACATTGTTAGTTAGGAGATCGTTATGTTTGCTCTATGTACATTTGTACGTTTTGATGTATTATGACAGTATAATGGTTCATTAATAAAGATGATTTTAATTTATCCTCAGTAAATGTTATCATACATTGTCATAATACGTATGAAAGTCTTAAGATTTGTGTAAATCTTAAGCATTTAAAGGTCATTGGCCATATATACAAATTGACATTGAGCCTATGTTATTTAGATGTATATGGTTTTATACGGATATCCTTAAAGTTTCACATGACATAGGGGATATAAGTTTTTTAATCTCATAAAGGTTCTCTAATGCAGTTTAGCATTCAGTTAGAGAACATAAAGATTTTCTCTAATGTTACTTACCATTTGGTGAGAGGAAATAAGTTTTTTCTAATGTTGTTTAGCATTCGGTGAGGGAAAATAGGATTTCTCTAGTGTAGTTTAGCATATGCAGTTTAATATAAAGTTAGAGAAATTGAAACCTATAAACGAAGATGATATAATTTAGATCATACAGATATCATCCTAGTTTGGCACACTTCATTTTCCAATTCATGTTAGTGAGGTATTAGGTATACGTGATTGTATTGGAACTGTGTCGCACATGACACATGCATTTGATACTTTTAGGTATCGAAAGCCTTATAAGACGGAATGATGGACTTTTGTTATCTTCGGATCAAATGTTTTGTTTTTAAACTTAGTCGACTAATACAGTAACGTAGCTTAACCGAGTTTTTAAACTATTTTTAAACTTGAGTCAAAACTACATTTAAGTATTATCCAAAGGGAAGAATGTTAGATATTTTTTACTTTTCCTATAAAGTTTGACAATATTTAATTGCATTTTTTGGTTTTTTAAATAACTTATTGATTAAGTTACGTAATTTGATTCAGATAAAGATAATAAAGTGACCAAAATGATCTAAATCAATAGGATAAAGTCTCGGTGGAAAATAAATCCCAATCAGTGTAGACCGGACTCATATTGGTCTTATGATAGGGAAGCCTGATATGGATGATATATATAAAGGTTAAGGTCTCCTGCAGTTGCTCATATCATTCGTAAGCATAAGGATTCTCTGACCCGTTAAGAAATCCTACGTTTTGAGAAAACTGTAGAAAGACATTGACTGCATCCCGGTGAGTGGTTCTCGTGAAGACAGTGAAAGATTTCAGAAAGCTCGTTTGAAGTTATGAAACTGGAATCATGTATTTTTCACATTTTTTGTTTATTGTTCATTCACGTTTGATCTGGGATATGTAACTAAAGTATTGTTACGTGTTACAGTGACACTATAAGTTACCCTTTAGCCGCCACCTTGTCGCAGTCATTTCGGGTTCTTGTTCTTGAACATGGTGGTGTTTCTCATGGAAATCCTAATTTGATGACCCAATAAGGCTTCTTGTCCACACTTACAGAAGTTGATACGTTCGATTCTCCTGCTCGAGCCTTCACATCAGAGGAAGGTGTTCCAAATGCCAGAGGCCTTATTCTTGGTGGTAGCAGTGCCATCAATGCTGGGTTTTATAGCCGTGTAGACAAGACTTCTTTAGGAAATCCAGTGTTAGTTGGGACTTAAAGATTGTAAATCAATCATATGAATAGGTTGAGAAAGCCATTATCTTCAAGCCAAACCTAAGGAACTAGCAGTCAGCTGTTAGAGGCTAGGGTTAATCCATATAATGGTTTCAGTTTGGATCATTTGGTAGGTACCCAGACTGGCGGTTGAACGTTTGATGGCTCAGGAAGGAGGCATAGTGCGGCAGATCTTCTCAATTATGCAAATGCTGCGAACATCAAAGTTGGTGTTTATGCAAGTGTGGAAAGAATACTTTTTGGCATCGACTTCAGGGTACTCTAGGTGTAGCATATCAGCTATTGGGGTAGTGTATCGTGACGCAGAGGACAGTATCATCATGCAATGGTACGTGAAAATGGAGAGGTGATTCATCTGCTGGTGCCATCAAAAGTCCACGGCTATTATTGTTGAGTGGAATTGGTCCAAGGCCATATTTATCATCTTGGGGCATACTTGTAGCCTATCAACTCCCATACGTGGGGCAATACCTTTATGATAATCCATGGAATGGTATCTCAATTATGACTCCAATCCCACTAGACCACTCAATGATTCAGGTGGTTGGCATCACAAAGGTGGGTGCTTATCTTGAAGCAGCTCTTAATGTTTTCCCTTTTGTCCATCTTACTCATTCCCCTTTCGTCAGAACATCATCAACTCCAGTGTATCTCACAATGGGCACTCTGATGGAGAAAATTGTCGGACCCCTCTCCGCAGGCTCACTAAGGCTAGTTTCAACCGACGTCAGATTGAATCCAATTGTTTGCAAGATTGCTAATGTGCTATGTACCCGGACCATGGAGGACCTGATGTTCCATGAACGGTCTGGAGCTCGAAATTTCCTATTTGTGGGTCCAACAATTCCCACTGACCGATCCGACTTTCTTAGGAGTTCTATGTCAATGGGATTGAGGCACTCGGAGTGGTTAATGGCTCAGTATTTTCCGTGTCACTAGGGACCAATCCTTAGGCTACATTAATAATGCTGGGGAGGCAAGGTCTTTTTTTGGCAGACTTGTTTTGGCAGATGTCTTGGGCCCTGTTTGGCAATCAGCTGATTGCATTAGCTGTTAACTCATAACTGATTATATTAGCTGATTTGACCAGCGGATTGCATTAGTTGTTTGTTAGAGATATTTGGTAAAATGAGCTATTTAGTATTAACTGTTTATGTGTAAAATGACTTATGAGGACATGACTTTAAAAAAATTATAAGGGTATGAATATTATATATCTTAGTATTTCGTTAAATATTCTTATAAAAATTTAGATTTTAAAATTTTAATTCTAAAAAAGTTAAATTTATAACTATAATAAAAACATAGAGCATATAATAATAATAATAATAATAATAATAATAATAATAATAATAATGTCGTCTTTTTGTTGATTATTCATTTATCATTTCAAGTTTACATTTTCAAACCAAACATAAAAACAAAAATTCTTTAACAGAAAATTAAATAAAGTAATACTCATTCTATTCTATTTTTAACAACAACCATTCTATTCTTTATCTATTTTATTTATTGAACCAAACAGGCTATAAATTTAAGTTTGATTATTTTCAATTGAATTAAAATTTAAGTTTAATTAGTACAAAGAAAATTTGATTCATTAATTTTAGAATACAATTTTTTTATCATTCATCCTAAAGCAACTATTTTATGATCAATTTAACTTTTTTAGGGTTTTTAAATATATAATTGGTGATTTAATATTTTATTTAATAAAAAATATTTTCCGCTGCTATTTAATTAAGCCCAAGAACATATGAATGCACAATTGTCTTGATGCGAAAAACATACCTTAATTATCATATTATACGCCTAAACCAAATTAAAAAAAGGATTAAAATAAAGACAGATTTAAGAAAGTAATTACATATCTGAAGACTATTTTTTAATTTATCTTCGACTAAAATAATTAAAAAAAGAATATCCTAAAGCGAAATACAAAAGAAAAAAATATAAAATGTGAAAAAAAAATGACAGCTGATAAATTGGGAAAAAATATCGCGAGATCAGTGACAGCCAATAAATTGAAGAACAAGAAATCGTAAGCTGTGGAAGGTGGGAGTGGGACCCAGCAGGGATTATAAGGTACAAAACGGGGTCATATAAGACACGAAACGGAGGCTGTCGGGCAAAATGAATCAAAGCACTTGGTCACCTAATAATTTAGAGCCACGTTGTACCTAAAACGAAAATTAGAACATCGATCCAGTTGAACAACCCTTTTGTCCGAATTGCCACGTAGACGGTTATCAGCGTGACTCGTACCTAAACATGGGATCACGTACCCAAGATGTTACGGTATGGTATGGTATTCTGAAATACGGTATACCATGTATAGCCACCAGTTAAAAGAGTTGGATGCGAAGAATCTGTCATGAGATGGGCCCATATGATATGACACTTATTAACTTTCGAAATGGATCAGGCCTAATGAGTGTCTAATCAATAATCATCAGCTGTTTGTTTAGCTTAATTGTACTTAGTCAAGACAATGATAAAGGATTACAAGTAGGTCCAGGTGTAGTTAATTATTGCCACTTCTTCGTCCCAACCCTAACTAAATTAATCACGATTTATACACAGCCTCGACTTCAAACGGTGCTGTTGCCTAACCTTATTTTCTCCTCCACTTCAAACGGGGCTGTTTATCATTTTTTTCCTCTTAACATTTGTTGACTTTCATATATTTCATAGCAAACAAAAAATTGTATTAATTATTAGCTGTTTCTATTAGCTGATTTAATCAGTAGATTATATCAACTATTTATTAAAGATGTTTGGTAAAATTAACTGTTTAAGATTAATCGTTGATGTGTAAAATAACTTATAAGGGTATAATTTAAAAGAAATTATAAGGGTATGAATATTATATTTCTTAATATTTCGTTGAATATTTTTATATTTATTGAATATTCTTATAAAAATTTAGATTTTATATATTTAAT
>JAOTJB010339533.1:0-12598 GCA_027123815.1 Erythroxylum minutifolium
ATCCCTCAAATTTAAGCCAACTCAAATGTTAAGTTAAGACACATATCATGACTACTTTTTCATTAGTGTACATAAGCAAACTCAATAATTAACACCATCACTCAAAGATAAGTAAAGATGCAACATGAATTTTCCTTACAGTTTTCACTCATTTCTCTTAAGTGTTTGATGGTTAGTGTTTCACTCAAACTTCCTATAGGAAATTACACTACCATAGCCTTGCTAATACACGAATTCTCCTCTACAATGATTGCATGCATAAATAGATCAAAAGGACTTATTTAGGGTTCTAATTTGGTAAGGTTTAAGGTGGGTAAAGAGGAAAAAAGGTTATCACAAGCATTAGTAAAGTAAAAAGCGCATAAAACGGGATATAAAAACACAACTCCTAAATAAGCAAATGTAACTAATATTCTGCACTTATTACTGCCATTCACTTCTTCCTTTTTCTTTTCTTTTCTTTTTCAAATTTTTTTCATTTTTCTTTCTTTTTTATCATACATGGTAGAACTATGAATATAATAATAGATAAATATAATGTAATCCACAGGCAAAAATATAATCGATTTATCTCGGTAAAATTTTCATAACGATCCCAACAATGTATTACTTAATACTCTATTAAGCTTATGAATGGGTAGGTTAATAAGGTTTAAGGTTTTAAAATTTTGGGTGTTTTCAAGAAACAAAAGGTTAAGGCTCAATGGAGGTAGCAAAGGATAATACAAAGGTAGGTCATTTAAGCCAATAGTTAACAAAAAAAAGGCGTTAAGCATCTCTATTAAGCATGCATCCAGTAGACTCAAACTGATGCAAAGCAAGTTTTAAAGGTAATAACCTAAGCACGTATCACTCAACAAAGAAATAAAATGACTACAGATGGAGTCATATGGATCAGTCCTCACTTTAGCTCAAATGAAAACTCATTATGTATCTCTACACTACCTCATTGCTCAAATGTCAATTTATGACTAAGCTTATGTAACTAGCTACTTTTCATCTCTTTATATGGTTCACTTTCTACTCAAGAAGCCTAATCTGAGTTCAAGCATGCATTCAATCTAATTCCAACTAGCATGATAGAATCTCATGGCAATATCCATCAAAATGATTCACGTGCAGTTCCATTTCTGACACAAAACACATGATATGTCTAAACATGCATCCTATTTAACAAAATGCAAACAATGCAATTGAGAAAGTCAATGTCATATCCCCACACTTAAAGATCACATTGTCCTCAATGTGAGAAGTCAACCACCAAATAAAGGGAAATGACATCAAACCATAAAAAAGAAATTAAAACCAACAAATGATGTCAAATAAGATAAAAGAAATAGCTTGAAACTAAACAAAAAATGAAATGACACTTAACAAAAGAAATGACAAAATTTAAAAGTAAAAGGGTGAGAAAAGCTTATTCAGATGATAGTGGTGAAGGTGTTGGTGAAGGATCTTCAAAATTGTTCCTCCGACTAAAATTGAAAAACCTCTTCTTCAAACTATGTTGCTCCTTGTGGACTTTCTACATTTAGGTGCCGAGCTCATTTAGTTGGGATGTCATTTGTTAAGAATTGGTAGCCATCTGGTCACGGATTTATTTATATCGATCGACCTTGGCTGGTGCACTCAATTCCTCCTTCGCTGCTTCTTCCTCTAGCTCTAGGACTACGTAGGATATGGAGGGTCAGGAAGTGGCTATACTATTTCCCCTCCTGCTCCTCACTGCAAGGCGTGTCTAAGGATTTTAGAGTTCCATAAAATGGAACTCCAAAATCTCAGAACATCTCAAATACGATTTGTCAATTGTATCGTATAGAGTTGTACTCAAATTCTCCATGTTAACATTATAGAACACACCTAAAGCAGAAGCAATATGAGACATCGCAAAAGACAAACTCTTTTTATTAATCACACTCACTGTTGATCAAAAAATCTAATAAGGTGTGTTGATTTTAATTTTTTGATCTATGCACCAAAAAAAGAAAAGTTCTTTGGCCGAGCATTTGTTGCCTTTTGTTTTATTAAACATAGTTAGACATATAAATTTGTGTAAAAGTAGATGCTCAGCACTCCATATTAAAGAATTTGGTGCATTACGTGAGTCAAAATGTTCTTCACCCTTGAGAGTTTTCCAATAAGAATCAACATCAAAATCAGTGTGACCATCTAAAATTTTTTCATTTGACAAATTGAAAATTTCATGCAAGACAGGATAATCAAGTTTAAAAACATTTCCAGCTAACCAAAAACAAAATACATTCATTTTAGGGTTGTACCAGACTATTGTGAAAAACTCTAAAGTTATAGTACCATAAATAGGTACATTGCACCAAACAAATCTATTCCACCCTACATTTGCAGCTAGGTGCTCAAAGTATCGTCTCACTCCTATGTTCTCTAACAATTCAAAATCAAAATACCTAAGAGTGACTGTTTCTCTATCCCTAAGGTCATAGGAGCACGTACCTTTTTCTTCCGAATAGATTGGGAAGGGAGAGCAGTAAGTTGAACATTAATCACACTCAATTCAAGCATGCTTATAACTAAAGAACCACACCAATGAATAAACAAAAACAATTAGAAAGGGAGTAGAATTCCATGGGTTGTCTCCCATGCAACGCTTCTTGTACCGTCTATAGCTCGACTCTTTTTCTTTTCTAGTCAAGGCAGTTCAAATGATTGGTATGGTGGCAGTGTTGAAGCTGATCTTAGACTCTGTATATGAGCCAACCCAATATGGACTCCACCTTCCTTGTTGTTTTCCTTCCTATGCCTTCTCCTACGTGATTGTTTCTTCCTGGATGCATTCCCAGGGTCTTCGATATCTTCCCATCCTCCTTGTATTTCCGATTCCTTGATATCTGTTGGAGATAATGGAGGACAATAGCCTTTCTTAGACACCTTGAAAGCCAATTTCTCCTTTCCAACTCTCGGTGTTAATGCTCCCCCATCCACATCAATTATTAACCGAGAAGTAGATAGTAACGGTCACCCAAGAACTATCGGTGTTTCTGCATCTTCTCCAATATCTAGTATGTAGAAATTTACAGGGAAGATAAACTTATCAATCTGTATTTGCACATGCCTAATGAACCCCTTCGGTTGATGCACTATTTTGTTAGCCATTTACATCAATATTTTAGTGGGCTCTGGCTCTTCTAAACCCAACTTCTAACTAAACTTGTAAGGCATCATATTGATACCAACTTCCAAATCTACAAATGCTCTAGCTATCTCATGATCCTATTTATACTACACGGAATGAAGAAATCCCCTAGGTCTTCTTTCTTTGTGCTATGTGTGGACTTTCTTCTAATTTGTACTCGATAATTTTTTTCTCTATTGGCTCCTTTAACATGAGCTTTGTTTGAAGCTGATTCGTTATATTCATCATCTTACATAGCTCAACCTCCTTAGAATTCCTCGCTGCTCCACTTAAAGATGACTTTTACTAAACAAAAATATAATGTGGAAGTCCAAGTTGAAGTTCTCTAATCGACTAGCTTATTGGTCCACTCGGAAGGACATCTAAAACTATTTGTCTTTCTCTCTTGACTCCTTCTTTCTCCTTATGCTCATTTTCCTTTTCCTCTATCAAAGTGAATGCCATAATTCTTTCCTTTCGGTTGACCTTGATGTTGCTTAGTGGGCTACCTACATTTCTCGAAGATAATGCATTAGTAAGTTGACCTATTTGAACCTCCAAATTAGGGATTGATGAGGCATGATTCTTCAAGATTTGGTCAAATTTAGCCTCCATCCTTTTTTGACTCTCGTCTTGGCTTGCAAACATCCTCTTCTGATTTTTCTCATGAGTTGTCAGTTTGGATCCCAGCACTTCCATCATCTTTTCCATCTTACTCTCCATCACTCGAATTTGATATAGCTAGAATCCTGGAGGTCATTGTGGTCTTGCTTGGCCAACTGCACTTTTAGTACTCCAAGAAAAATTCTAATATTTTTCCACTCTGGATTATAAGTATTAGAATATGAGTTATTACCTTGCTGTGGCTAACCCATGTAATTTACCTGTTTGGTTCCACTAGCTCCTAATAAGAAACACTCGGGTGAGAAGTGGTCATTTTGCCTGCACAACTCATATTGAACATGCATCACCTTCACTGTAGAGGAGGATCCTCCTTGCATGTTGTTCAGCTGCTTTGTAAGAGCCGTGATCTGAGCTTGTAAGGTAGTAATAGAGTCAATGGGTATCATACCTTTTTGTTCTTTTTACCCCTGTCTACTCCTATCACTCGACCACATGCAGCTGTTGCTCACCAACTTTTCCAAGAGATCATGAGCTGCTTCCACTATCTTCCTCATTTTTGAACCTCCAGTTGCTGCATTGATGGTTCCTCTGTTGCTCAAATTCACTCCATTGTAAAACATCTGAAGCAAGAACTCTCTTGGCAATTTGTGATGGGGATGACTTCTCTAAAGTTCTTTAAATCTCTCCCATGATTTGTAGAGAGATTACCCGTCGTTTTACTGGAAATTTGAAATCTGCTTAATAATCTTTGCCATCTTTGTTAACAAAAAATACTTGGTGAGGAATGCTTAGGCAAGCTGCTCCCAAGTTGTAATCTGGTCTAAATTCAACAAGTTGTACCACGCTTTAGCCCGATCCTCCAACATGAATGAAAATATGATGGAGTTACGTAAATATAGTGCCCTGGAAAGCAAATGTATTTACTTATAACTTAATTTTCTTCCAGCTACTTTTTGTAATGAAAATATTTATTACTAACATATATATAAAGATGTATGGGAAACATTATCTTATTAAAATCTAAAATAATTAATTCATAGTTGAATAATCAAGTTGATCGTTTGATTATGATTTAGACTATAGTTTTGAAATTTATCTCCATATAAGTAAAAGAGTTTACTTCAAGGGAATTATGAAATTTATATCATGATAGTAGTTGATTATCAATAATGGCACTATTAAATGAAAAATCACATATGTTTTAAAGAATAAAGTAGGTCGTTACTTTAATCTTAAAACATACACTTAAGCATTCTTTTATTATGGACCACAATCTTGATGAGTGGTGAACTCATATGTGTTTCATTATAATTCTTGATATGATAGGAATGGATTTTTACAGAGTATCAATCCAATGCCTGTATGTTGGAATTATTAATTGAAACATGTATCAGGGAACATTCACTCAAATAAAGAGTTTATAATGATATCATCATTTCTAGATATTTTATGGAGATTGGTGATTAAACTGGTGCCGGTAGTTTGATGGACTAGGTACCCATCAAGTCTTAACGCCAAGATGAGATCTTGTGTGTTAATTACCATTTTTAGTAATTTAAGAGTTCAACTGATTGTCTTTATTGGAATGATATTTAGTTAATAAGCTGGAATTAATTCTAATGTGATTAAATTAATTTCGGGCTCATTAAAGCTTGAAATATGTAAGTCCAATTATATTCCCCATTTGGCTTCTAGGAAGGTTATCAAGTAAAGTAAGAAATACAAATAGAGATTTTAAAGCCTATGATTAAATGTTAGGCTTACTTTAATTAGAAGCCCAAATGAACATGTAGAAATGGGCTAGAATTTGGTTTAATTTGATTAATTAAATTAAATCAAAATTATTAAAGATAAAAGGAGGTGGATTTTCGGTTTTAATGGACTAATTGTGCAGCTGCACATTTAGTATTGGTTTGCTACACTTAAGATGGTTTTTAACATGCTTTATCATCATTAAATGGAGTTATAACCTTATCATTAAATGGGTTAATGGTTGTCTTTTAATGATATTATGTAATCATTTAGCATTCATTGGATTAAAGAAGAAAGAGGTGCATTTGATGGACTGGACCCTCTTCTTTCTTTCATCATAAAATTGAAAATGGGATGTATCATTTTATGTTATTGATCTTTTCGTATAGCGATCTTAAAACAAATGAGAAGAGTCTCATTTATTGGATTCTTTATGATTGATTAAGGAAGGATATGATGCATTGGATACACTTCACTTCTTTCTTTGAGGCTTAACCAAAATTGAGAGAGATAATACAAGGGGTTGTTGAATTTTTATCTCTCTCTCTCCTATTTTGCATGAGATAGCCAAAATTTGCATGAGAGGTGTCTCATCTTTAGCTTCTTTTTCTAAGTCTCATCTTTAACTTCTTTTTCTAAGGAAAAATCTCTTCAAGTTTTCTTTTCCTTTCCCACCAAAGGATCTTGTTCACCAAGTTATCTATGGAGAACAAGTGGTAGATCAGATTGGTCGAGGATACAATAACAAGAAAAGGATAGGATAGGATAGCACAGCAAGGAGTTAAAGCTGTAGCAAAGGAGTCAGTATAATTCGATCATCTTGTTCTTATGTTAAATATTTTCCTTATATCGTGTCATATATAGCTTGGCATGTTAATTTAGTTATATTGCTTCCATTGAAATTTGATTTCTAAAAAAAAGTTTTGAAATCTATTGTTTTAGCCAAATCTTGCATACTTAAGTTTTCGATCCAACAGGAGATGTTGCTGGTGTCAGAGGTAGTTATTAATCGCCTTGAGACTCGAAATACTGATGGATCCATTAGATATCTCAGCTCTGGTGTCTTTGTGTTCGTGCCATCTCCACAATTGTCTTTTTGGTCTCTGTGATAGCATCCAAACCTTCTACCAACCTTGTTCTTCTTTCTCGACTTCTTTACTGGTGGATTCTTCTTGTGTCTGCCAAGGTGGTGCAGAGCTTGAGCTCGCCTGACCTACCCTGATTCGAATATACATCTTTTGGCTAATGTCACTCAATGTCATATTTGTGGAATGGATGATCTCAGCCCGGAATAAATGATGGTGATTGAGGAAGTCAGGGAGGTGAACTGTTAACCTCGTCCGTTCCACACTAAAATGTTCTGCAATGGCAGACACTATGTAGCCCATTCCAAAATGGTTACTTTGCTTGCATGGAGTTGCAGCAAGGGCATTCAAGACATAGGCAGACATGCATACTGGAATACTGTGGTCTATGCACCACAATATAAAGAGTTACTTAGTAGAACACTTATTGGTTTTGGTCTTGTCAAAGACCAACTGACACATAAATTTATGCAACAACAAGTGTTCATTGGACCATATGATGTCGTTGTGAGCATCCTTTGCATAGAATCCCTTAATTCTAGTAAGCTTCTACCAATATTGAGAAGGATAGAAGTCATCATGTTAATCAATGATGGTGGATTCGGGGAATCCATACATCTCGCACATGATTTCAACATTCAATTCTTATACTCGTCCCCCCAATCTAAACCATAGTTCTTTTATATTCTTGGGATCAAAGGTCAGGGTTGTGAAAAATTCCAGTGTAAGCTCCTCATAAATAGGGAATTGAAATCGAATAAACTGAGCCTACTGATCCTCTCGGCTAGGTTTTCTACCCGCTCACGTAATTCTAGCCTACCTAGTGTGTCAAAGTCAAAATACTTTAGTACTACAATTTGTCTAGAGCGAAGGGAACGGAAACGAGTACCTTCCTCCTCAGTGTAAATTGGATAAGGTGCTCCAAAATCTGCTGCGAGGTTTCTGCATCCCTGGCCCATAACTTGTTGTCATCCATATAGTTCCCGGTGGGCTGATTGCTTGATGCGTGGCATGATTTTGGTAGAAATTGGAAAAATTTTATAAGTTGAGAAATTCTAGAGAGATGTAAGAGTATTTGAATGCTTGAATTCTAGAGAGATAAAATGAAAATGAAGGTGAAGTGAAAGTGAAGTCAGTACTAAACATATAGGTGGTAAAAAGGGTAAAATGGTAAAGTTAGTTTTAAATTTTCGAGCCCTTACTTTTTCTAAATAGTCACCGGCCACGGTCGTGGCACGCTATGCCATAATCATGGCGTACGGCTTACCAGCGAGTGCATGCTCAATCGCAGGCTATGAACGTGGCCTGCTAGGCCACGGTCGGGGTTAGCAGCATACTACCACTCATAATTTATTCCTTTTTGTTCTTTCTCCACTCTTTTGACTTCCACAACTTGATTATTTTTTGACCCTTTTTCTTTTCTCCTTTCATGCTTACACGATCCTCTACATAATCCCAAATTCCTACTCTTTTTTGCTTTTATTCTGAAACAAACTAATCCTAACTATAAAATTTCAAACGTTTGAATAAAATTAACAAAGAACTACTCTTCTAAGGGTTGCCTCCCATGCAGTGCTACTTTTAATGTCAGTAGCTTGATGCTCTGTTAAGCTCATGGTGGTTGGAATGAATGGTTCAATGGTAGCGTCTTCATTAATCTCAACATTTGTACTTTAGCTACCATACCACAGTTACCACCGCCCTTACAATTTTCCTTTCCTCGCCTCCTCCTTCGCGAGCGCTTCTTCCTGAAAGAATTCCCAGGGTCTTCTATGTCCTCCCATTCGCCTCGAGGTTTGGGTTCTTTGAGATCCACTGGAGGTGAAGGAGGTCCGTATTCTCTTGTAGTTACCTTAGATGTCAATTTCTCCTTCCCTATTCACAGAGTTAATTAGAGGCATGGAGGATGAACATAGGAGGCCTGAAAGCAAGTTCAATCAAGTCACTAAGAACCACGCCTCTTCAATACACAATCTAGAGGTCTAAGTAGGTCAACCAACATAAGCAATTTCTACTCGGAACGCAGGAACTGTTCCAAGCAATATCAAATCTAACCTAAAGGAATAGATCATAGCCATTACTCAGACCTAGGAAAATAAACTCAACATATGAAAGAAGATGGAGACAAGGGTGAAGGACAACCACATACGGAATTCCTTCCAAGTGAGTTTGTAATTAAGCCAATTAAGTAACCTCGACTTGAATTTCTGTGCCCTATCCTAGCTCAACAGAAGTCAATTTCAAGTAAGGCGACGAGGAATTCTGAGGAGGTTGAATTAAACGATGTTGAGGATATAACAAAACATCTACAAACGAGGCTCACATTAAGGGAATCAATTAAGAAGAAGGTTAAGGAGAATATAACAGAAGAAAACCCTAATATAACACAGAAGAAAGAGGATCCAAGGGATTTTTACATTCCTTGCAGTATCAATAGAGTTAAAATAGATAGGGCATTTGCAGATTTGGGAGCGAGTGTTAATATGATTCCCTACAACTTTAGTCAAAAAATTAGGGTTAGGAGAGTTAGAACCAATAAAGATGCTAGTGAAGACGATGGAGAAAACAGTTTATCGACTAAAGGGTATTATTACGGATGTGCATGTACAGATTGATATTTTTACCTTCTCTATAGACTTCTTTGTAGTGGATATTGGAGAAGATATGGAAACCCCTATAGTCCTTGGATGACCGTTCTTGACTACTGCTCTCTTAATAATTGACATTGACGGGGTGAACTAACTCTGAGGTTCAGAAAGCATCAAATAACCTTCACTGTGTCAAAGAATGATAATAGTTCTCCCTTACTTCCAGCTAACATCAAAGAAACTAAACCTTGAGGACAATGGGAAGATATTGAGGATCTTGGGAACGCATTTTCAAAGAAACAATCACAAAGGAGAAAGCGAAGGAAGGTGAAGCTTAAGGAAGGTAGGACCCAGGGCATGGTAGCTCATGTGCAAATGGTAAGATCAATGACTGCACTGCCATTGCAATATTCATTTGGACCACCTTGAGCATAAGAAGAGCATCGAGCTACCGACATGAAAAGAAGTGCTACATAGGAGGCAACCTATGGATTGTTAATTCCATGTTATTTCTTTTGACTTTTAGATAGTTTAAATTTTGTACTCAGGTTATTTCATTTTCAAATAAGGTCGAGAAGGCATAGGACTTCAATATGAGTTACATGATCAATGAAGTAAGCAAAAAGGAGGCGAAAGATCTATAAAGAGTTGGGAAGTG
This sequence comes from Erythroxylum minutifolium, assembly GCA_027123815.1. NCBI lineage: Eukaryota > Viridiplantae > Streptophyta > Magnoliopsida > Malpighiales > Erythroxylaceae > Erythroxylum > Erythroxylum minutifolium. The sequence goes on from JAOTJB010339533.1 coordinate 9,856, forward strand.
ATCTTAGGAATGTGTAGGAGGAAAAAACAAGAAAAAAAATAGAAATTGGTGAAAATTATCATGGCCTGCGGTTAGGTAAAAATGTCTATAATAATTTTAGCTAAATTTTTTCCATTTTACCCTTCCTTGAACCATATATTCATGTCACACTTCATTTTTTCACTCACTTTCATTTTAACTTTATCTGTCTAAGTTAGAACCTCCGAATACTCTCACTTCTCTTTAACCAAATTCCAAATTTCCATTTTATTCTAACTTCCAACTACTTATAAGCCAGTATGTTGCGCATTAAGCAGTCAGCGAAGCGCAACCAATCATCGGAACGAAATCAAGTCTTAGGATGAGAGCGAAGGAATAGAGCGGTGAATTTTGGAGCACTCTTCACATTCTTCACAGAGGAGGAAGGTATTCATTTCCAATCCCTTAATGTTAAACAAATAATAGTGCTGAAATATTTTGATTTTGATACGCTTGATAGGCTAGAATTGTGAGATAGGGTAGAGAATCTAGCAGAAAGATTTCAGTTGGTGAAGTTTATACACTTCCAATATCCTATCTACTAAGAGCTCACTCTCAAATTCTTCACTTCCCTTTACTTCGAACCTAGTAACCATAAGGAAATGTTGTTTAGGTTGTGGGAATGAACTTATGAGCTATACATTAAAATCGTGTACGATATTTGCGAGTTCTCCGAATCTTCCATTATTGATTAGTATGATGTTTTTCATTCTTCTAGCTACTGGATTGAGCTTAGTGGGTTAAAGCAATTCGACGCTAAGAATGCCCACAACAATTTCATACGAACCCACGAGCACTTATTGGTTTTTCACAAATCAGAAACCAACAAGTACTCAATAATGGAACTTTTTCTATTGTGTTGCATGGATCATAGCATCCTAGTATGAACCTCCACATAAGTGCTTAATGCTATTGTTTTGATTCTATGTAAGAGTAGCAACAATTTAGGCATGGGGTATTTGGTTTCCTCTATTGTTGGGTAATATAGCATGGATTGTAGTGGTTTAACCATCTACCTCTTGGATTTTCTAAATCACCATCATTTGTGGCGTGCTGAAATCTTTAAGTCCCATAACATGGTGCTTTGTGACATCAACTAAAAGACTCATGTGAAGATCAGCGATAGTCAGGCTAGTTTTAGCACAAATCAAAAACCAGCAAAAGCTCAACAAAGGAACTTTTTCTATTGTGGTGCATGGATTACAACATCCCAGTGTGCACCTCCACACATATGCTTAATTCTATTATTGCGACTTTATGTAAGAATAGAAACAATTTAGGCATGGGGTATTTGTAGCACCCTACTCCCGCCTGACGTGTACACGTACACCCATTAGACGTCCATGCACATGCCTGACGAAAATGGCACGCTAACTATATAACTTTCACATATCGCATGGCATCATAAATTAAAACCATAAATGTCACAATGTCTAAAACCCAAAAGTTTCTCATTAATACCATGATTTACAATATAGCATTACTACAACATCCATTTTTATACAATATCGACAACCTATCAGAGTCTACAGCTCTGTCTATAGAACATGCTACATATATGAGGAAATTAACGAAAATGTAACTAAATCCTTTAATCCCAGCTGACCAACCTTTAAGCTATGTCTTCTACCAAAAAGTTGTACTATATACTTTCTAAGCAGTCTTAGAAGCTAATTTGTTACTCTCAAACCTGTAAAGTCAACGTTGTAATTTTGATGAATTTTACGAAATCAGTTGAGTAATCATCCTCGATGGCTCACTCATATCACACATATAACAACAATTCATACATTCACATAATTCACATAATTCACATTTATCAACATGTAGCATCACGACATACTTTGATCATAAACTTTTGCATTTTTCAATCAATTCGATTCCACATTTCAATTGCAATCATTCAAATCATATAACTCATATGTATATGCAATGTACATGAGACTCACGTTCATTTATTTTGTTGTTGTGACCAAATGCCTTTTTCACTATCCCATATCTGTTGTAGATATCGGGCTCATTTATACTGTCTCTTATTCGTTGGGGATATAGGGTTCATTTTATAGTGAGCCATAGGCTCTTACCACAGTCTAAGATTTAATCTCTTTTTCACTGGCGACTTTGGTCACAACAGCCTTTATCTTTTATGCATTCATGTAATGAAATGCACCATGAGTATTCAATCATTATGCTCATTCAGTAACATTCACATTCTTTCTCATTCACATTTATCATCAAACTTTTAGTCTGTCATTTAACATTTAAGTTGAGAAACAAGTTTTCAATCAAATTGACATTCAAGTAGCACTTCCAATGTTTTATTCATGCATCAAATGCCTCAAACATTGAATGTCCAGAAATCAGTACATACACATCACATAACAATTCAATACATAATTTAATAAACAAAAAATCATAGTGAGACAATCTTAGGTTACTCACATTTTGCTACAGATAGCTTATTGCCTCGAGGTTTCGGTAATGTTTGGATGAGGTCACTCTAATTACTCCTCTATATCATGCAACACATACATTTCACAAATTACAACTTTGGACAATTATATAAGTACTCATTTATGCACATATATCTGTATGGATTATATACAATGCATGCTCAATGACAATCCTGAATACATTTCCTTAATACGCGTCTAATAATCAATTAACATCATCTTTCAATCATTCTTTAATACCTAATACACTTTCCTTACTTTAATCGCTTCAT
>JAOTJB010339605.1:0-7500 GCA_027123815.1 Erythroxylum minutifolium
CGGGACCAACAAGGGGTAGTACAGGAATATTCACCTGTTGTCCATCAACTACGCCTTTCGGCCTGATCTTAGGCCCTAACTCACCCTCCATGGACGAACCTTGCGGATGAACCCTTAGGTTTTCAGGGTATTGGATTCTCACCAATGTTTGCGTTACTCAAGCTGACATTTTGTCTCAGAGAGAGGCTCGATAAAATAGACATGTCTGCAAAAATGTGGACTACCTGCACCTGGACAGAAAGACCCTATGAACCTTCAATGTTCCCTGGGATTGACTTTGGCCCTTCCTGCGCAGCTTAGGTGGAAGATTGAGAAAAATCGATCATTCACAACCACTGATGAAGGATTCCTCGAAAAGTTAAGGATTAGAAATCGAATGGATTTCTCTTTCTAACCACAAAATTACTAATATACCTATTGCAACTCCCAATATAAGAGTAAAAATAGGTACAAGCATCCTTAGAATTTCATAGATCCCATTTAAGTTTAAGGATTCCAATTTATGCCCTTGTTGACGATCCTTTACTCCGACAACATCTAGAGTTCCTCGAACAATGTGATATCTCACACTGGGTAAATCCTTAACCCTTCCCCCTCTTACTAAGACTACAGAATGTTCTTGTAAATTACGCCCTCCCCCTATATATTTTATACCCTCCCCTAGAAAAAGACTTGCAATACCTACCCCATTGATAATTCCATCAAGCCCTATTTGTGTGCGCATAGATCCTTTTATTATGTCTCGGCCAAAGTCCGACTGTTGTGAATAACAAGACTAAGGGTTTTCTTATCGATGATAGTGACGATATGGATGCTAGTGACGATATGGTTACTTCTTTTTTTGTCTAACTCACTTCCTTTTTTCTTTTGAGTTTCGAGAATATCCCCATTCATAGGTATGAGCTTCCGCCAAGATCTTTTCATTAGTTGGGGGAATAATCCGCACGAATTAGATTTTTAAGGAACATATCGAGAGATAGCCGGATGGGAAGTGGTGTTTCCAGTGGCGGACGGGTGAGTAACGCGTAAGAACCTGCCCTTAGGAGGGGAACAACAGCTGGAAACGGCTGCTAATACCCCGTAGGCTGAGGAGAAAAAGGAGGAATTGGCTTTTATATATAGAATATTTTTTCCATTTATAAGGTTTGTACCTATATTTTTATTTTTATTTTTTCTTATACATAGGATGACATCCATAGTTTTGCAGTACTTTTCCCGAAAGGAAGAACTTGAAATTCTTTTACCTTTCTGCAGGAAACAGGAGATTGGATCTAGCCGTAAAAAGAATGCTTGACTGATAAATAACTCACTTCTTGGTCTTCGACCCCATCAGTCACTATGAACGCCCCCGATTAGTACAATAGAATGTGTCTATTTATCTATCTCTTGACTCGAAATGAGAGCAGGTTTGAAAAAGGATCTTAGAGGGTGTCTAAGGTGGGGCCGGGAGGGTCTCTTATACAACATGGATAATTGGATAAGCCAATGATTTTTTTTCCATGTTTCAGAATAAGGTTAACCAACATGTTAACTAATCGATTACGATAAATTAGATCGGATTTTACAGTTTTTCCTTCCAGCTAGTTTTGGTATGTTGGGAGATATCATTATTGCTGAACCCAACGCCTACATTGCATTTGCAGGTAAAAAAGTAATTGAACAAACATTGAATACAATCAATAATTTGCTTCATTTTCAATTAAGTCTTGCTCTAGCTTCTTTAGGGGTTATTTCGTCGCTTACTGCGCCCTTCCTCATCTCTGGGTACCTAGGTATCCACCGTAAGCCTTTCCTCGTTTGAACCTTGCCCTTAACTTTAAGGTTAAGTCTATGCCATCCTAAACAGAATTCTATACTCGATCTCATCGATATATATAGAATTCTGTGGAAAGCCGTATTTGATGAAATTCGTATGTACGACTTGGAGGGAGGTCTTTCATATCTTTCGAGATCTATAGAATTGTTGTGGTAAAGGCCGTAATGCCAGAGGAATCATTACCGCAAGGTATAGAGGGGGAGGTCATAAGCGTCTATACCGTACAATAGAAAAATATCCAATTTTTTCACCCAAAAGGGGGCCTTTAATAAAGTTTTGATTTTACCCGACTTTCTTTATTTCCAGATCAAAAAGAAGAAAAAGAAGAAAAACTTCATTCAGGTGACATAAGTCCCTCCCTACAACTCATGAATTAAGAGTTGTCACAGTAACAAGGTCTACTCGACATGAATTAAGAGTTGATGAAACCCTTTGTAGGTGTTTTTACCTTGGAAAATCATACAGTTACCTCAGGGGGAGTTAGCCGCACCTACGAATGATATAAATACTATTGTTGCGTTAGCTTTACTTATGTCAGTAGCATATTTTCTCCACTGGATCTGTTCCCGGGAGTACCCTAAAAAGGGAACCTTTCCTCTTCCCAGCCATTTCGGGTTAAGAAGATGCGAAGGCGCCTCTTTTAACAAGCATTTGACACAATAGGTAGTGTGAACCAAAACCCTATTAATAGATAAGAACACATTCCAAGCAATTCCCAAAAAATATAAATTTGATACAATTTGATTATAATTTAATTTGTGACGATCATAAGTAGAAAGCTAACCATATATGTAAAGGCATAATCGGTGATTTGACAACAAAAGCAATAAGAAATCCAATATACAATAATGTTTCCAAAGTTATAGGATATGATTGATTAGCTAATATTGCAAAATGGAATGTTGGTTCATTAGAACCATATAAAGCATAGACCCTTCTCTTCGTCTCAGGTCGATGGGTCTTTTTAATTGGAAGATCCCCTATATGGATAATACACATTCCTGTTGACCAGGCCTGAGATGATAAAATATGAAAAAATCTTTACAGAAAATAAAAATAGGTTCACGCAGGAATAAACGTATGGGTTCACGTAAGAATCCACGTAAAGTACCAAAAGGAGTTTTTTATGTTCAATCAAGCTTTCGGGTTTAATACTGATATTTTAGCAACAAATCCAATAAATCTAAGTATAGTACTTGGTGTATTGATTTTTTTGGAAAGGAAGTGTGTGCGAATCTTTGGCATAAGAAGAAGGGGTTGATCCGTATCATCTTGACTTGGTTCCGATGGAACCTTCTCTTTTCTCGGAGATTGAATTTTTCCGAACATTGTATGTTGATACATGATCGAAGCGATTAATTTTTTTCTATTCCTTATTATTTATATTATTTATCTTTCTTCTTTATTATTTTGATTATTCTTTATTACTATTTTTTGAATTTTAAAGAGAGGCTGCGAAAACATATTTATTCTGACTCAGAAGGAGAAATGTACTGGAGTACCAATGTATACCATACACCTGAATTTACGTATAGTAATATTCATCTCTTACCAAAAACAAATATACTTTTAATGTCAAATCAGGATCAACTAGGTCAGAAATAAAGCATTGGATCGAACTCTTCTTTGGTGTCATAGTAATAGCTATGAATATCTTTACAGGGCTTCCTCTATCAATCAATTATATTCTTTATCCATAGACTCAAATATCTAGGCATGTTTCTTCATATTTCGACTTCTATGAAGTTTTTTTCTTTGCTACAGCTAATAGATAAGATCCTTCCTTTTAGTTTAGTAGCACCTTAGGATGGCATATCCTTAACCTTCAAGTTAAGGGCGAGGTTCAAACGAGGAAAGGCTTACAGTGGAAATCACATTAATAGCTTCTAATCGTGCCCTCGCTCGTAATAACAAAACGGATTCTTCCAATGTATAAAATAAAAATTCCAATGGCTTCCAGAATAGAGGCAAATATGGACCCAAAGCCATCATCCTTTCAGATGCAGATCCACTTACTACCTACCTCTTTTTTCAAAGTGGAGTTTTTGTTGATAAACAAAAAATCAAATAGATTCAAGTGAGGTTTTCTATAAAGTATCAACAAGCTAGACCCATGCTACAAGTTGTTTCATGCCATATATAGACTCGAATTCTATCATTGTTTAGATCCCTTGTTTCACTCTGATAGTATCATAAATAGGGTGATTTATTCTAATCAGATATAAGATGCAGTTTCTTTCAAGTCAAAATGAAACTTAGGCAAGCGTAAATATGATATATGAGTAAATGTCAAGTTAGCAACTTTGATTTTTTCTTCCTTTTTTTCTTGGATTCGACTCGGAAAATAAAATAGTTGAATGAATAAAAAATCCAAAGGAGGTTCATGGCCGGGGGTAAAGAGAACCGAGATTTCCTGCGATTATTTCTAGTATGGAATGAGTCAATCATCCACTTTAGTATCTTATTAAACAAAAATAGCGATATTGTTCCTCCATTGATCTAAAATTTTGATATTTGGGAAGTTTATGAGATAATATATTTTCAATGGGGATGGGATGCTCTAGGGTTCTTCTTATTTGTAGGTCATTTATGGCACGCAGGAAGGGCTCGTGCAGCTACAGCAAGATTTGAAAAAGGAATTGATCGCAACTTTGAACATGTTCTTTTCATGACTCCTCTTAATTTGGAAATAAAGAAAATCGGGTAAAATCAAAACTTAATAAAGGCCTCCTTTCGGGTGAAAAAAATTGGATATTAGATGTATCCATTTTTGGTTCAAATTCTTGATAATTAGGTACATTCCAAAATTATCCTTACTCGGTTCTCTTTACCCCCGACCATGAACCTCCTTTGGATTTTTTATTCACTCAACTAATCAACGAAGTACCAGTGGTTTACAAGATTCTAAAGAACAACAGCTCGTTGAATTCACATTTTACCTGGTTGATAGTAAATGATTTTAGATCGACAAGAAAAAAAAAGAAAGTCTCTAGGACTTCATTTCAATACTGAATAAAGTTGCGTTGCTGCGTCAGAAAAAGGATAGCTATACTGATTTGATATACTTTTAAAAAAACTTTTTCTTAGTAAGTGTGATTCGTTGGACATAGATCCAAATTTTGGCTTTTTTTGCTTACTTAAAATGGGTTTTTATCGTTCCTGGGGATATCAAGATACCACTATATTATGACCATCCCTCATTGGTTGTCCGCGGATTCCATTATTAAGAAGTGTGTCCACAACTTCTTGTACCAATTTCTCCTGACACATTACTAATTCGTCTTTTCTTTTTGTTTTTCAAAGGAATGTTCTTATTCCGCCACTTGGAATCGAACTGAGATGCTCTAGCACTGCTTCCTAAGAGCAGCGTGTCTACCGATTTCACCATAGCGACTTGCTCGAAATTATAATAAGCTATTTTTAGTCAATTGTCGATACGAAAATAATAGCTAATATAATAGGAAGTGAAATATTATAGCAAGAAAAGGTTTGATTCAGCGGGAGGGGAAGAGGTAAAAATTGGAACAAAAATATCATTTAGTTGCCACCGTTGAGTTTGGAACCCAGAACAGACTACCGGTGATAAGCGGGATGAAGGTGAGGATGACGTCAAGTCATCATGCCCCTTATGCCCTAGGCGACACACGTGCTACAATGGCTAGGACAAAGGGTCGCGATCTCGCAAGGGTGAGCTTACTCTAAAAACCCGTCCTCAGTTTGGATTGCAGGCTACAACTCGCCTGCATGAAGCCAGAATCGCTAGTAATCGCCGGTCATCCATACGGTGGTGAATTCATTCCCAGGCCTTGTACACACCTCGTGTATCCCCATTTAATGCAGCCTCAGATGCTTGAATTGTCGATTCTAGCATTGAGCGAAAGGTGTTATGCCTATGGTTAGGGTTAAGGTAATGACTTCGGGTATGGCCAGCTCCCATAATGTGACGGGTAGTGTGTACAAGGCCCGGGAACGAATTCACCGCCATATGGCTGACTGGTGATTACTAACGATTCTGGCTTCATGCAGGCAAGTTACAGCCTGCAATCCAAACTGAGGACAAGTTTTTGGAGTTAGCTTACCTTCGCGATCATCTCTTCAACAAGTTTAGTAATGAGTATAACGGCCCTCTTGTTCTGATGGAGAGAAGAACCTATGATTAGCTTTTCAGGAAATTTCCAAATGTACAATTTCAACGAAATCTTTCAATTTCTTATTTTACTATGTTCAACTCTATGTATAGTGAATGGTCTTATCAATACACAAATGTATAACTCCCTAGGAATTTCAATTGTGCTTATATTCATCACTGTAGGAATTGGGTTCAAGCTTTCCCTGGCCCCTTCTCATAATTAGGCCCGGTCAACTGGAATATGTATTATCCATATAGGGGATCTTCCAATTGAGAAGGCCCATCCCGTCAATAATCTAATAGACACTTCAAAAACCACCTCTACAGAAAACATTCCTTTACTCACACCGTCACAAATTACCAAACAGACTTCAACCACTCTAGCAGATACTGTGCAAACATCACAAAAGAAACAAGATTATGCTGAAGGTAAAACCTATGTCATTTACAATGGACCCATAGCATGAATCTATGATGAATGGCATAAAGCAGCTATACATATTACTGGAAGATCAGGCATTATACATAAAAGTTTTACTTCACTTATGGACGCAGAAAAAGCCTTTGCAGAATTCAAAAATCCAGGATTGAGACCTCAATATAAACAAGTACTGGAAACAGCTGCACCTACAACCAACAAGATGATTTCTTTAGGAAAAATTACAAACATGGACCGAATCAATTCTATACCCAACAAAGAAGTTCAACTGGAAGCTAGAAAATTGACATCAGAAATGTTTTATGAATGTTTTCAAGCACTCAACAATTGGACAGAAGAATAAAAAATTTATCAGTATTATCCCAAGAATAGAGGCAAATATGGACCTAAAGCCATCATCCTTCTAAATGCAGATCCACTTACTACCTACCTCTTTTTTCAAAGTGGACTTATAGATACCATTTACCTACTTCAGTTAACTCTTCTTTCAGAATTTCCCTCAGGATTTATTCAAGCCGTTAAGAATTATAAGGATCGATTTGCGAAAGATCGAGAAATATTCATCAAGATATGTAGTAGTTATCCTATTTTCACCTCAGGCGATCTAGAAGATGGAGAAATTAAAGTTGGACGGATTGCATTTATTCAGCTTAGCATAAGCAATGGATTATACCCAAGTATTGATGAATCTCCAAAGCATCCATTTGATTGGGAATTGATTAACCATTTTAATATCCAATGTCTCAAAGGTGTATTCATACAAGCAAATAGGATTCAAGCAAACTCGACTGTCAAGATAAATTATAAAGGAAACAATCAAATTATGATCTCAGCATACAAGTCAGCAATCACTCCCGATGCATTACAACTTATTTAGCAATTTATTAAGCCGTTCATTGCTCTCGATGGTATTTTTGAAGTATTAACCACTACATGGAAGCAAGCAATCTGTCAGTAATTTCACTACCAGCCTCTGTACAAATGTTCATTTTGTAAGACTTAAGCAGCAACGTCTCAGAATTTCGAAGACAATAAATCAATTAAAGCAATTATTAAAGAATGAATCAACCAAAGTGTCAGAAGATGTAGACAACAAAAGAGTGTCGGTAGAAATCG
>JAOTJB010339613.1:0-12592 GCA_027123815.1 Erythroxylum minutifolium
AAACACGTCGGGGACAGAATTTTTCTGTCCCCGTCTTCCGTCCCCACCCATGGGGACAGCAAGCAAACGTAGGGTTAAGGAACTCAATGTCCCATTTGACCTCTTAAACGAAATGTAAATGTACCATCAAAGGTTTGTTGCTTTGATATGATACTGCATCTTTTTAAGAACTCAAATGGATCTACTCTCGGATTCGGATGTTAGTTTTCAAAAAGCATGTTAAACTATCTTCGTTTTGTCCTAAAACACATATTATATTTAAGGAAGTATTGTTTCAGTAATTGCATGCTTTAAATGTCCCTTTTGAGATTTTAAAGAAATTGCATGATCAAGGCCTAGTTGGTTTGAGATTCTACATTTCATTTTTAAGCTGTAATGATATTTGGATCATTGACTTTTAGAAACATGTGAGAAGTTTGAATTTGCATTTCGGTTAAGGTTTATGAAGGACTACTTTCATATTTAAATATTGATTCCTTTGATTTTGGTTTTCAAATAGCAAGCCATAGTGTCTTGATTTTGTCCCACAAAGCATATTATATTTAAGGAAGTTCCATTTTGGTATTTGTCGTTTGAAGCAAGTCAATGTCCCACTTGAGACCTCAAACGAAATGCACTATCAACGGCTCGTTGCTTTGAGACCTCAAAGCTCAATTGTAAATTGTAATGATATTGGGACTATTGAGTTACGGAAAGATGTCGAAAATATGATATTGCATTTTTTTAAGTCTCAAATGGGACTACTCTCAAATTCGGAAAAGCTTAATTGTAATGATGTTGGGACCGTTGAGTTACAAAAAGATGTCGGAAATATGATATTGCATTTTTTTAAGGTCTCAAACGGGACTACTCTTAGATCCGGATGATGGTTTTCAAAAAGCATATGAAACAGTCTCTATTTTGTCCCAAATTGATTAGATATATGTCATTTAATTAATTGCATGCTTGAAAATGTCCTTTTTCAGACCTTAAAGGAAATGCAAGATTAAGGCCATTGGTTTGAGACCTTATGGTTCAGTTTTAAACTGTAATGATGTTTGACTATGCAAGAAATTTGATTTTACAGTTCATTTAAGATTTCCAAAGGACTTCTTTCATATTCAAATGTTGATTCCTTTGATTTTGGTTTCTAAAAAGCAAGTTATAGTTTCATGACTTTTTTGAACAAAGCATATTATATTTAAGAAAGTGGCATTTTGGTAATTTTCCTTCAAGGTATATAAATGTCCCACTTGAGACCTTAAACAAGATGCAATATCAACAACTTGTTACTTTGAGATCGGACCGTTGAGTTACGGAAAGTTGTTGGAAATCGAATATTGCATTTTGTTTAATGTCTGAATTGGGTCTACTCTCAGACTTGGATGTTGGTTTTCAAAAAGCATGTTAAACTATCCTTGTTTTCTCCTAAAACAAATACTATATTTATGGATGTGTCATTTTAGTAATTGAATGCTTTAAAATGCCCCTCTTGAGATTTTAAAGGAAGTCCCAGATCAAGGCCTAGTTGGTTTATGATCCTACATTTCGTTTTTAATCTGTAATGATATTTGGACCATTGACTTTTAAAAGCATGTGAGAATTTGATTTTTCATTTCGTTTAAGTTTTCTAAAGGAGTACTTTTGGATTTAGATATTGGTTTACTCCTTTAGAAAACTTAAACGTATACTTAAGGAAGTGCCATTTTTGGTAATTGTCTTTCGAAGGAAATCAATGTCCCACTTGAGATCTTAAACGAAGTGTAAATGTACCATCAAAGGTTTGTTGCTTTGATATAATGTTGCATCATTTTAAGAACTTAAATGGAACTACTCTTGGATTCGGATGTTAGTTTTTAAAAAGCATGTTAAACTATCTTCATTTTGTCCCAAAACACATATTATAGTTAAGGAAGAATTGTTTCAGTAATTGCATGCTTGAAATGTCCCTTTTGAGATTTTAAAGAAATTGCAAGACCAAGGCCTTGTTGGTATGAGACTTTACATTTCATTTTTAAACTGTAATGATATTTGGATCATTGACTTTTATAAACATGTGAGAAGTTTGAATTTTCATTTCGATTAAGGTATTTAAAGGACTACTTTTAGATTTAAATATTGATTCCTTTGACTTTGGTTTTCAAAAAACAAGTTCTAGTATCTTGATTTTGTCCCACAAAGCATGTTATATTTTAGGAAGTTACATTTTGTTATTTGTCATTTGAAGCAAATCAACGTCCCACTTGAGACCTCAAACGAAATGCACTATCAACGGCTTGTTGCTTTGAGGCCTCAGAGCTCAATTTTAAATTGTGATGATGTTGGGACTATTGAGTTACGAAAAGATGTTGGAAATATGATATTGTATTTTTTTTAAGTCTCAAATGGGACTACTCTCGGATTTGGAAAAGCTGAATCATTTTGGTTAATATTTTGCTTTAGCCACAATTTGGAAGCATAAGAGCTAAAGTGAGTTAAAAGCACATTCTTTTAGCCATTCTTTTAATGTTCAAACTTAATTGTCATTCTAGAACAAGAAGGAGACAGATTGGGGTGAAGATGGGATAAGAGAATCCAAGGAAATGAAGCATTCAAGATGATCTGGAAGACACACGGTTGTATATTATTTTGCCTAAAAAGTTCTAAAAATTAGCTAGGCCATCCTACTCACAAGTATAAGAGGTCGTTGTAGTGATTACCTAGGCTTGCCTACCACGGAGGTGAAATTGATTCACTTAAATTAATTCTGAACAAAAAATTAAATAAATGCAATTTTAAACATTATATCTCAATTGTTGAGTTAAAGCTTTAAGGAAAATAAAAAACTAGCATGAAAAGTAAACTGAATCAATTGGAAGCAAAAATGAGTAGAAATCAAAGTGGAAAACTCTTAAGAATTAATTTCACTAATTTAATCTCCTATGCATGATTAAGGGGAAATGATTGGAAAATTTTCTTACCAAAATTAACAATTTGGCCCTAAGATTAACTTAAATAAATAAATAATCTAACTTTTGTATTTGATAAGTTTTCACATGAGTTAATTATGGGAACCTAACTACTAATTACTACTTAGGTTAATATATTTATAATTCTTAACTTAAGCGTCTATAGTTTCTTGTTCTATATTAAACTTCTCCTCTTAGTTCTTAATTTAATAACAAAATAATGCAAAGTTTGATGATGCTATTACATCCATTCAGTAGTCAACTAAAATTGCTACATTAATTCTCAAGAAAAAGAGATCAGCTCATCATAGCATAAATATAACTCATCATCTCCATATACTTCAGTCCCATGTTACTATCAAAAAAAGAATTAAAGCAATAAAACAGTGAATACTAAATGAACTATGAAAAGTAACCAAATAATTGTCGGTGATAGGTACTTAATTGATTATGAAATTCTTCCATAACACCTAGCAATTATTGACATGAAATTTCTTAAGATACTTACTTTAGCTCATATGTGAATTGAGGTATAATTTGGAAGCAAAGAAGTTAAAGTGAGTCGAAACTCTATATTTTGGTCATTTTTTGAAGATTAATTTTTACTTGGCTTTATAGAGTAAGAAGAAGAAAATTAAAAGACAAAAAGAAAATTAAAAGAAGAAAAAAATGCAAAGAAAAGTGAATGAGGATGAACAACTAGAAAAATAGAAAAAACGGCAGTGGAAGAGGAAGAAAATGTAGTACAGGAGGATGAGGCAGGAGACGAAATGTAGTGCAGCCTATCCTACATTAGCCAAATAACCTATCCTATTGACATGGTTTCTCCCTTGTTAACCCCCTTTGAGCTTTATACCTTTCTTTTTGTATTAACCATATTACATGCTTTATACTTAACCAAATGTCCTACCTAAGCCATAAAGGTAGTGGAACATTTGTGATTGGTGAGTTTGTGGATATACAAAAGTGTAAGTGTAGGGGCATACATATGTGTGAGTTGGTTAATATTGGGATGTTTTGTTATGTCTTACCATTGAAATTCCCATGTTAATGTAGTTTCTTGTAATGTTAAAAAAAGGAAAAGAACGAAAGAAAAAAGAAAAATGAAAAGCACAAGCAAATAAAAGAAAAGAAAATGAAAACGAAAGAAAGGAAGGAAAACAAAAAGAATGAAATTTTTTTGTTTAAATAAGTTTATCAAGGAGGAAGTGCATATGAGTTTGCAAAGTTATTTATGATTAGTGCATCTTCCTAAAGTTGTAATGAATATATTATTTGAGTATGTTGAATATGAGGTAGATGTTGGCTTGGAAGGTTCACTCTTGTGCTTTCAATATATTGTTGGCATAAACTGTATGAGTGATTCATTCGTATTGGTATATGCTTTATGTGGTTTGCTTGTAGGAGCTGAATGGGATTATGAAATATAAATATTGCATTTTTCATAGTTGATAATACTCGGTTTTTTATGAGTGTTGCTTCGCTTCACTAGCTTAATGGCTTTCATGCTACTTAACCCAAATACATCTCACCTTACCTTTGCCCACATTAAAACCTTGAAAAATCCTTTGATCCATGATTTTGCATGTGAACATTAATGGTGGAGAAATGACATGATCATGAATGGTCTTGAGTGTACCTATAGATATATTTTAGTTAAACACATTTTTCAAGTCTACCATTAGATTGCTCAGTTTTTGATGGTATTGAATGTTGATTGATCATGAGTAAAAGCTTGGAGTGTTGAGTTCTAACTATGATTTTTGAAAGTCACTCATCTTTGGTTGTGATTATATATTCTGGGAACGTATAGGAAATGAGCCAATGTTTTTTAGTCTTTGAGCTTAATTTTAATATTTTGCCCAAGGACGACCAAAAGCTAAGTGTAAGGGAAATTGATAAGTGTTTAATTGATTATGAAATTATTCCATAACACTTAGCGATTATTGAAACGAAATTGCTTAAGATACTCACTTTAACTCATATGTGATTTTAGGTACAATTAGGAAGCAAAGAAGTAAAAGTGAGTCAAAGCTTTATATTTTGGCTATTTTTGGAAGATTAATTTTTACTTGTCATTATGGAGTAAGAAGAAGAAAATTAAAAGACAAGAAGAAAACTAAAAGAAGAAAAAAATGCAAAGAATAGTGAATGAAGACGGACAGCTAGAAAAAAAGACAAATATGGCAGTGCAAGATGAAGAAAACGTAGTGCAGGAGGACAATGCAAGAGATGAAACGCAACACAACAGTTGGAAGTTAGAGCAAAACGTAGACAACAGCGTTAAACGCAAACAAGAGCTTCGTTTCACATATGAAGGCTGGAGGGCTTTTAAATTACATGAACAGTAAGGTGGACATATGTTTTATTCGTCACATCAGTGAACAGTGAGGGAAACATAATAGAGAGAAGCTTGCTGTAGAAACAAATGGAGAGCAGCTAGGGGTCTTCGGTAGGGTTATCAATTGGGGGCTGAAACATTTTTTTGGGAGAGACCCATGGAAGGGTAACGTATCGATGTCAGTTCGGAGGTGACATCGATGCCGATGACTCGGTTTAAGCATTTCTTTCATATTTTTGTTATTTCTTTCTCTCCTATTGAATTGATTGTGATATCCTAGGCGTATGAATTTGGGTTTTGTGTATGGATAATAGGATTTTTGTTATTCCTTGATTATTTCTGTATGCACTTATTAGGTATTGTGGAAAGATCATTTTAATGCATTCATTGAGTCGTTTATTGTAAACTCATTGGTAGAATTTCAATATAATCTGTAATTGTTATGTTGAAATTCATGTGTAGTGACTAATGATTCGCAATTATTAGAGATAACATGACCTAGGTTAAATGACGCATCGTATGTGGTTGTTGCCTTGATTAATCAAATTTTCTAATTTGTAATGCTATTGCCTAATTAAATCTAGAGATCGTATCCTAGGATTTTCGGTGGTTAGGTTTAATTAAAGATCGTATCTTGATTAAACAAAATCGAAGGGAAAACTCGAGTTAATTATTAACCCACGATTAATAGTTGCTAGGAGAGGCTTGAGAATAGCAAATCAATGAAATATGTTTAATTAGGGTATAGGCCAAGATTGAACTAAAGAATCGGGTCTCTACCGAATTTCCCACTTTTATCATTTTTCACATGCTTTCTTTAATTTGTTTTTATTAGTCTAGTTTCATTTTATTTTCTTATTTCAAAATCCAAAACCCCCATGTTAAACCTAAACACTAGTTAATTTCATTTCATAAACTTTACACATACTTTCTATGGGATTAGACTATACTTACCACTGCTATAGTAGTAGTCTAGTTATTTTATTTTCACTAGTGTTACGATTCACGGTTAGTCGGTTAAGCTAATAAGTAATAAGTTTAGCAAATAAACAAGAAAGTAAGCAATAGATGAAAAATATAATGAGCATACAAGGATCGGATGAGTTAGTGCAATTGGTCTCCTGCCCCTCTCAAGCTTCCCACATTAGCTTTTGCCTTCTACTTCAGCTTGTTATCACCCAACCAAATGGTTACTCAAGTTCAACGGATTCGACTCCAGCTCTCACTTTTGGCCTCTATTTCTACACTATAACAAATATACCCTTTCCTGACAATTTCTTTTGCAACGAAACAAAATTTGTCGCCAAAAGACAACACATTGCGATGTTTAAAAGTATTCATCAATAAAACTTACCATTTAGTGACGGAACTAAAAAGCGTCGTACAAGGAAAAACCTTTAGCAACGTATAGAGAAAATCGCTGCCAAATGCTGAATATTTAATGATTAAGAAAAATCGTCAGTAAATATTGCACAATGGATGACGATTTTAGATATTCGTCACTAAATAATGCAATGGCGATGATTGTTTAAAATGTCACTATAACTTATCAAACATTTGGCGACGAATCTCGAAAATCATTGCCAAAGGTTCCATATTTGGCGACGATATTCTGAAGCATCACCAGAAGGTTAATATTTGGTAACGAAAGTTTCATTTGATTGCAAAAGCTTATACGTTCAACAATAATTTTTTGTTATCATCACTAAATGTCAAGCAGTTAGCGATGATTTTTATAAATTATCACCAAATATTGCACATGTAGTGACGAATTCTAAAAAATATCCTTGAATTTATGCATTTGGTGATGATTTACATTTTAGTGAATGATTGACATTTTCATAAATCATTAATCTAATATTTTTATAATCTATAATAGTTAAGATATGTTTTATTGGATATTTGTTTCATATGTTTACAATATATTATTAAAAAAAACTCACAACATAATTTTAAGTTTTAAATAGTAGTATTAATTAATCATTAGTATTTACTAACATTGCAAAAATTAATTATAAAATTTTTAAATAATTTTATCAATATAATAATATGATATATGGAGTAGTACGAACTTTGAATTAGAAGTTACCTAATTTATACAGTCATAGAATTAGAACAATAGTCCACATTCAATAGTACGCAACTTGATCCCTAAGTAGAAGATATGTTGTTTAACAAATTATTACAGATACAATAATAAATAAACTTTAAAGCTAAGTTTAGTTGACTGACTCGCTAACTGACAGTGATACAATTATTTATTTGAATTCTAAGTAACTTGAAAGTCAATAAAGGTAAATGAGTCTCCGATGTCTAGCTTCCCTAGAAGGGTCCTTGACCGCACCAATTGAAATAGTAATAATTGTTCCCTCAAGTGTAGGGTTTTTCATACCTTCTTGCAACAACTTTTCTGTTATAGCTAAATTTGTAGAGGATGTATTGAATAAGTTCCTAAAACAAAATTAGTATACAAGTTAGATATTATCATATTAGTAAACCGTTAAATGAACTGAAATTGGTGACATGCATACGTGCATGAGCAGGCGAAGTATTTAGAATTGATGAATTTTTCAAAACAACCAATTTCCCTAATTCTTTACGAACAGTTGTGACATCGCCCCCCTCCATGGCCATACATGTCATCTTCGAGACTCAAGGATGCTTAAAACAACATGTAGTATAAACCATAAAATGTGAATATATATAATAGCTTCAGAAAAGGAAATGAGATGTATATAATAAGGAAAGTGACATCGTTCAAATGATACTAAACACCTTGAAGCAAAAGATCGGCCATGGAAGGCAAACGATGATTAGTATATGAAGTGGAGATTTTTTCTGCATTGTTGGTTTTCTCAGTAGGGATAATTTTGCCACATTCCTCCCAATGTAATGAATTAGGGCCATCCAGAACTAGTCTCCAGATCGGCATTCCTTTATTAATAATGTTAAGAGGTAAATTCTGTAAAAGTCGATTTAGAATAAAACGATGATATGTTTAACTCCAATTTTGATGACAACTGAAACTAGTTCAGTTTAGCACTTATATATCTTCAATGTGCCTAATGATATGAAAGTTACCCTTACTAAAATTTCAAAAATTTATTGTGTAATTTATATCTAATG
Source organism: Erythroxylum minutifolium (assembly GCA_027123815.1). Classification (NCBI taxonomy): domain Eukaryota; kingdom Viridiplantae; phylum Streptophyta; class Magnoliopsida; order Malpighiales; family Erythroxylaceae; genus Erythroxylum; species Erythroxylum minutifolium. Next base: position 8,395 of record JAOTJB010339613.1, read on the forward strand.
CAAAATTTAGAATTTAAAGTAGAATAGACATGACTATGTTCTTCATATACATAAATATAGTATTATCTATATGTCTCTATATTACTATTAATGGAAATGAAAAAAATACTCTTGAAACAATTTCAATACTGTAGAAACAAAGCTTTCATGAGATTAAACGTTAAATGTCGGTGGGAAGATAGACATAAAGAAATAACAAAGATAGACAGTAAATCATCTTCAAAACACATCCATAAACATAACTCATATATCAAATGCATAATTAAGAACTCACAATAAACACCTAAAGGGTTTTAGTGAATAATCATAATAGATAGAAAGAACAAAAGAACAATCACAATAACTCACAATAGAACAAAAGAATAATTCCAATTCAGCGAATAATCTTTTTTGGCGGTGATGAGTAGAACACAAACCCCAAACAAGTTATCTACAAGAGGATTTTGGATTTTCCAAAAGCTTTTCAAAACCCACATGCAAATACCCGTATGCTTCACTGGACTGGAGGAAAGCCCAAAGTCACAAATGCTAAGAAGGATGCATTCAGATAAGTTCCTCAATAGGTAAAATCCATAAACAACTTAAGAAGATTCAGTAACAGTGAGGTTAACTAAATCGATTCGACTCCAAAAACTAGCTGAACAAAATCCAAAATCTCCAACAAAAATGTGCAAATAACATAACACAAAGAAATCAAACAACAAATACAAAACAAAAAGAAATCAACTTTAGCACTACAAAAAGCACCCTATGTACAGATCTACACAAAGAACGTCTAGATCTACCCTAGAAAGATAAAAATCATAACTTTTCTATTTAACAATAGTAAAATACTTGTTTTCTTTTGCCCATTGTCTTGAGAGCCAAATGCAAACATCATAAGCAAACACAAGAAAATCGATCGAAGAGATTAAAACTTGTGACAAACCGAGATTGAAAAACAAAGAGCTAATCTAGTCAGTAAAAGATGTAAAAATGAAGATCGTAAGTGAAAATACAACAAATAGTAAAAAAGAAGTGACAGGATTACGGACTATGTTTTGATCAAGTCAATGGATTTGATAGGTGGGTAAGACGTTAGAGATCACTGGTTTTGGGAAGACTTGAAGGAGACTATAGAGGAAGAACTCATCGAAAAGAAAGGTAAAACTTTTTTTAAGAACAATAAAGAAGTAAAGAAAATGCTAGGGTTTTGGCTACGTTTTCCAAATTTCATAGCAAAATTATACTTTTAGGTGACGAAAATAGCCATCATTGGAAAAGGTAAATCAAACATTATAGTTGTTCTATAGCAAAGCGTGGCATTTTGCGACGAATATTAGTTTCGTCGCAAAATGTGGGAGAACAGAATAATATAACTACATAGTTTTTTGCATTGTTCCAAACATAATGGAGAAGGTTATCATTTATCATAGCTAAAGGTTTTTCATTTTATGACAAATCTTGTTTTTTTTGCCGAATGTTGTAATGGTAAAAAAAAATTAGATGGGATGACGTCGATATCAAACCCGCAGCCCTTCCCCCTTCCTCTTTGTCATTTTTGCATTTTCTCTCAAACAAGTGAATATTCTCCCTTGTTTCTTCAATCAATATTCTGCTGTTCTTCTCGATTTTTTGTTCTTATCTTCCCCCCATCTATCATCTCGTGGAGTTGAGCTCAACCTGGTAAGTTTTCTTTCATTTGTTGTGGGTTTGTTTTTAAATGTCTTAAAGATACCAAATCTAAAATTGTTGTGGTTTCTTTGATTTCTTGAGTTTTTGGCATGGATTGAACTATCAAAATTATTGGGTTTCTGTTGAATTTTGTGAATGATGGTGAAGAAAGGGAACAGAATGAATGAATAGTTAAAGAAACGTGTGTTTTATATTCTACTTGCAACGTGTTCGTTGAAAGTTTTGTTCCAACATTCTGTTTCATTTTTTGTCCGAAATTTGATTTGTTTTGAAATGTAATCTGTTTATGTTTAGGAAAGATGATTGATTATGATAACAACATAAAAGAATGTGAAAAATTATTGAAAATAGATGAAGACTATGCATTTACTTTGTTTTCAATCCTTAAGACATCATTCTGTAAAAATCACTCTGTATAAAAGAATGTATAGTTGGCACAAGCATCAAAGAATGATTAGTTGTTGTATATGAAGGAGATATCACAGTGGGAGTCGAGTCCATAGGAGCAATAATATTATAACTTGAGTACCAAGCTACATTAGCTCGAGGTGAAGAATCAAAATTTTGCCTTGATGTATACCTTTTTTGACAATTCAATGTAATATGGTTACGATAGCCACGATTGTGACATTTACATTTTTTATTGGAGTTGTAAAAATTTGTGCATTGATAAGAAAGGTTTCTCAACATAATAGCACTTGGTGCTTAAGGACAATGGGCGAGATTTGCCGCAGGTGCTTCTTAATAGCTTTGTAATAGAATGTCTTGAGACAAAAATTGACCATATAACTTAGAAAAAGGTATTAGTTCTTACTGCAAATTGAGACATAAAATTATAGGATTAAAAAAGGACCAATATTGGGATATTATCACATTAAATTTAATGTCATCCAATAGATGACTTGCAGTAGCTAGTTCATCAAGTACGACTTTAGACTTTTAAAGATATTGTGTAACATTCATATCATTCTCCTTCAATTCTCAGAATGTGATATGCAACTATATTATCAATTTTAGAAAAAAAAAGAGCCAAATGCATTTTCTAATGCTTTCCATGCTGAATAAGTAATCTTTGTTCTATTAATATAAGGATAACTTTTTTATCAATGATTATAAAATTTAGGAAAGTAAAAATTGGTCTTTGAAAAATCAAGTTATTATGTATGGAAAATTTGAGATTATGGTATTTGCATCATTTGTTGAAGGAATAGTTTAAGGTACTGTTGGTATGACATTAATAAAAGTGTTCATATTTTAATAGTTTATGATAGAAATAAAATGAATTTTCTAAGCAAGGTAATTTTTTGTGTTTAGTTTGATAATAAATATGCAGTTTGTGGTAAGGGTTAATGGCGTTGATGCTTGAGAGATATGAACAATTTGGTCTATCATGATTATTACTCTATACTATCTACAAAATGTTAATTAGGATAAAAATATTTCTTGTATATTGCCTGAGAAAATGAATACAATTTGATACATGATAAATATGGTTATAATAAAAAACTAACTAAAGTATAAATAAGAATACATAAACTAAGGTCAAAGGTTTATTTTGAACATCATCATTTACAATAGAATACCAGTTATAACCTTAACAATGTTTTCAAAACATACAAAATAAACCTTAGACGGATAGAAATCTTGATATGTTTAGATGACATGGTTTAACTAGATAGTGGGATCCATTAGTAGCATTGTGACACCTTTTATCTAAAATTAAAAATATAGTTAATTTTATTAATTATTTAATAGAATTGTAAAATGACGGAACTTCCATATTTCGATTGTTGATTGTCTTTGTTTATTTGAAAGATTGGTTCTTCATGGGGTGAAACTGAGAATTCTTCTTGTTCTTTTGGAACTTGAGTTACTTTATGAAGAAGAAAACACGCCTCCTCCATAGCTGAAATCGAAAGATACCTTTGTAAGCACTAAATCCTCGGAAATGTCAAGGAAGTGCTATGCACAACAATCTTCAAGTTACGCATCACCTCAGGCAATTTTATCCTTACATAGTTAATCCTCATTTGTGTTATAACCAATCCACCTTCACTGGAGCTAATAACTACCAGAGTTTGTCCACTCTCCAAACTCGGAAGCAAGGTTCTAATAGGAAGCGTCTCCAAATCAGCAATGGTAAAGAATAGTTAGGCACTAACAAAATGTAACATCCCCTCACCAATTGCTAGTGAACAGTGACATATGCATGCATTCATATATGCACATGCATAATAATGAGTGAATTCTTGCACATGAATTATTTGTACATGCATACATGACTTTTCCCGGTTTTTGAAATGTGATTAAGTGAGTTAATTAGGAAAGTGCTTTAAGTGTTTGAAAATGGTAATTGGAGAGGTTTAATAAGAGTTTTCTAATTTTAGAAAATTATAGGAATTTTCTGGGAATTTTCTGGACTTGTTTCCGGACCCGGAAAATTGCTAAACGACTGATAGGAGACTATCAGTAGAAAATTTGTGGTCCAATGGCAATGAAACTTTAAGGAAAATTGTTTTGGAAT
>JAOTJB010339697.1:0-12585 GCA_027123815.1 Erythroxylum minutifolium
TTTTAGAAATGTCCAGTTTTTGTTAATTTTTCTTCAATGTTATGAGATATGTTGTATTTTGTGCTTTGCTCAATGGCTTGTGAAAACCTTAATACAATTTGGAATTGGATTAAGGCTTGTATGAAATAAGTATAATGTGTACGTTATGTTCTGAGTATGACCCAATCAATGACGAATGAAAAGTATGCTCCTTGAGTTTCTAAAAATTCTTTAGTATGTATTGGATTACTTTGGTTTTGTTTTGAGTAGCACCTGCATTTCCTCCCAAGGGGTATGTAGGTGTTACAATGCATGATGAGTCACAGTTATGACCCATGTCCAAAATCCATACCTCCACTTATTTCTTAATTTTCACATAGTAAAAGTTTAAATTAGGTTTTGAGATCTTCTAAGCATTTGTTCCTTTATATCTCTAGTTCTACATCATCAAAAATCATGCCATTTTAACTTCTAAGTCATGAAAAATGTATCAAATATCACAAGTTGTTTCAACATGAGGGCAGTATCAGATTACTAATTTTGATCTCAAATGTCAATATCATTCATCCCAAATTAGGTCTAGGTCTCTTCTAGAGATTTTTATTAATATGTCTTAGGTTTCAGATCTGATTGTATATCTCTAGTTTCTACATCATTGAAAACCATGCCATTTTAACTTCTAAATCATGAAAAATGTATCAAATATCACAAGTTGTTTCAACACGGGGGCAGTATCAGATTACTAATTTTGATCTCATATGTCAATATCATTCATCCCAAATTAGGTCTAGGTCTCTTCTAGAGATTTTTATTAATATGTCTTAGGTTTTAGATCCAATTTAAATCACTCAATTTTGAGGTCGGTAGGTGGAGTTATGGCTAAAACATTAGGACTGGTTCTAGCTAACCTAAAACAGAATCCCACTACACATTCCTCTCTTTTCATATTCAACTAATTACATACAAAGAGACATCAAAGAAATACCAAGACAACATTGATCTTAAACACATCCATCTTACTTAAGAAAACCCTTAAAATTGGAAATTTAAGCTAGGAAGTTTACCACTTTTTCGTTCAGTCTTTTAGGAAATTAGTGAACACCAATCCTAGGTCAAGATTTCTGCAATTTCTACTTCAAATCCACCAAAACTGGCACCTCTCTTCTTCCTCTTCTCCTTGGCCGAATTATCCCTCTTTCTGTCTTCTTTTCTTCCTTTCTTTTTGGTTCTCATGAATCCTCCTTTCAAATGAACTAAATTTTGGCTTGTTTTTGGCCTTTTTATACTACTTTAATAGTTTGCATACGTCACTTTATTATTAAACATCTTAAATGAGTCATAATCATCTAATTTAATGTTTCTTAAACTATATGGAATCTTGTAATTTGTCAATAAATGTGATTCATTTAAAATTTGTTAATTAACTCCATTTATGTAAAAAGACTAATTCGCCTTTTCATGGATTACTACACCTACAAACCAGATTAAATCCTAAAAATATTCCACAGCTATCTCACTATTAAATTGACCATGGGATGCTTTAATTAGGATCAATACTTAGTAATTTGGTGCCTAAAAATTTTTGAATGAGCTTAAAATCATTAATACCCTTTATTTTTCAAAAAGAGCATTTTAGTCTAATAATTTCGGATTGCCCGGATTCTATTCAAACCACTTCCGTTTTCACTCATTTTAACTCCTATAGACTCCAGTCCTAATTTTGGAGCTTTTCATCATATTTTGAAATTATTCGGTAACTTTTTGATTGCCCCGGAGGATTTTCAGATTGAACCCAAAAATCACTAAATATCACTGAAATCTTCCGCATTTCATTCAAAAGTGTCATGTAAATCTCCAAAGTATATTTTGGGGCTTTTAAAGCTCATTTAACTCATTTTGTAGCTTTTTAGAGTTTTCAGAAAACATTTTGTAGTTTTTTGAAGTTTTGAGAAATTTTCTGAAAAATTTTTGGTCGAGTCCAGAGCCGTCTTTGGTCTATCCGAGATCTCTATTATAACTTCAATAATACATTTAAATGTGTAAATTAGTCTAGTACACCAAAAATAGAGCATACGTTATAAAATACATGTATAACGCAGTACACAGTATAATAATCGAACTAGGATACTACATAAGGGAGCATAAGTTATTACTAGTTTTGTTATTCATTGAAAATACAATCACATCACTACCTTCCACTACCTATTCACATCAAATCATGAACTAAATTACCACTCAATATCTATGTTGTTCTCTCAACAAAACTAAACTTATCCCAAATTTTAATCCTAACCAAAACCTTTAAACTCAAACCCTAATCCAATTAAAGCTCTAATTACAAACCCTATTTAAAATTTTCCATTATTTAAAAATAATCATATGTGATTGTTAGAGAAGTGCTCTAAAGGCAATCGCCTTTAGTACTTATTGTGCAAATCTTTATGATTAATAAAACGGCATTTTCAATAATTTGATGTTCATGTTCTTTATGAATTGATAGTGATCTTAAATTGAATTAGTGAAGTCATTGATACATTACATAACATGAAAGAGATCATGATGAGATCATAATAATGAGACTCCTATTATGTGTAATTATGTTAAGTATCTAAATTATCCCTAGTCATAGGATTAATGAGATGGGACATTATTAATCTGGACAAACTAGCATATGTTATACTCCTTGATTAGATCAAACAGTGGATCTTGTAAGTTATAAGCATGATTTGTTTAGAGTTAACATATAGATGCTTGCTAAAAGTAGTAAGTACATTAGATAACCTACCATGAGACAATCATATGGATAATCTATTCTAGTGTCAATGATAGTCTCATCATAGCAATGGTTCAAATATCCTTAGACTTGAGGTGCTTAAGGATATCTTAGATACTAATCCTGTACTTTGACTCCATTTCTCGTTGCCTCTCAGAGGTTGCTCATATGATGGTGATTAGGTACAGCTTGTGTTATTCGAAGGTAATTGAGTAGCCAACAAAGGATTCATCACTCCTAATAGGAAGAGATGATGCCCACGGTCTCTTGTCGAGGTTATTACTCGAGAATCTCTGGCCAGAGTGGAAATGTCATGAAGATAGTCTTCAATGACATATCCAATTGAGTAATGAGCCTCGGGGACAAGAATTAACATCACTTGGGCTAGATGTGACATAGTCAATCTAGTGGGAGTTGACACTAACCATACTCTGAACTAAGTGGGATATAGAATGGTGAAAGGAAGAATTGAACAGAAGCATTATCTATGGAAGGGTTCGTAATCAAACTACTAACTTTTTAGTCAATTGGGGGTCATGATGTCTTGTTAGATACCACTTAAGTGTTAGTTCAAGTGGCCAATATAACCAGGAACCTAACAAGTCATATACATTAGAGATGCGAAGAATGAGTAAAATGGTTTTGGATAGGGATCTAAGATATGAGAGATGCATGACTAAGCTATAAAAGTGTGGTAGTTTAGGTTCCTTTGATTGTGAATCATATTAAGAAAGATGGAAAATTTACCCTTTAATACCAAGATGACAAAATTACCCTTTAATAAACAAGATGACAAAATTACCCTTTAAAGAAGGGGTGAATGTTTTCATGCTAAATTTAGTGGGATTAAAGACCACTTATTTCCCACTAACTTTTTATTGATGTTTAGGGTTAGAGGGAGGCCAAAGGTTGGACACTCCGTTTTTGTGTAAGATTTTTAAGAAAACAAAGTGTCTTTGTGTGAATTGTTCACCATCTTCTAAAATACTCTCTCAACTAACACCCTACAAAGCTAACAATTTGTGTATGTTCTAGCCATTCATCCTAAAAGGTTTCAGACTTCACTCTTTGTGTGGATATCATTAAAGACGTCCTCCTTTGGTTGTTATGGTTTATGATAGCCTGAAGAGGTGAAGACAACGAAGAACGAAGGAGATTGTAAGGTACACATCTTAAGTTCCTGTTTTGTTTCCAAACATAAAAATTTAATATGGTATTATTAACCCAAAATTTGAATTTGATATTATTTGAAAAAGCAAAAAAATTTATAGGACATTATTCGGAGATGAAGGGCAACAACACTTAAAGAACAATGTCATATGTGTAACAAACCACCTTCATGGGGCAGTTACCCAAACATCTTTCGAACATTCGAACACATATTCTATGAAAGCAGCATGTTAAAGCAGCCATATTTACTTCATATGGCATCATACATATATATAGCACAATTATTCAAACATTAAACTCCTAATTCCACTAATAAAGCATAATTTACATTGTAGCATTTCACTAAATAATCTATAAATACAATGTCACAAAACTAACCTAGAGTTTGCTAGTCTTTATAACAGTCTACATGAAATGAGGACTATATAAAAACACTCTGTCTAAACTCCACAGTCTCAGTTGACTAACCTTTGAGCCATTTCTTGAGTCCAAAATGCAAGTACAAGACTTCTTCTAGAATGTCTTAGAAGCTAAGTCTGCTCTCTCATACTTGAAAATCAACGTTGCAATTTTGATGAGTTTTACGAACTCAGTGAGCGAACCATCCTCGATGTGCTCACCCATATCAAACCACAAAGATAGTTCACAATTCAATTTATAATCAAATCACATCATAAATATTGAATATCACATCATAACTTATTTTAGAACAACAAATCAATTCATATTTTATACTACAACATATACTCATTTATTTTTCACTATATATTCAATAGTTCACTTATTCTTTTCGATTCATTCATAAGACATATGTAAGGATGTATATACAAATGCATATGTGACTCCACTTTTGTTGTTACTTTGTTATGACCGAGCTCATTGATAACTGTCTCGTACCTATTGGGAATATCGAGCTCATTGATAACTATCTTGTATGAGCTTGTGGCTCTTTATAAACATTTCCTGAGCTTTAATCTCTTTTTCATTGGTTTTCATAATTTTATCGATATTGTCCTTCTGATCATTTTCCAATTTGTAGCTTACTCACAGGCTACAAACTGATGTTGAGTAAGAATGGTGGAAACAAGCCACTCATAATTGATCCTGGCTGAGTTTTAAAGGATGAAGGTCAAGCTAATGACCATAAATTAGCACATTTAGTAGTGAGATTTAAATTGTTGTATAGTTAGGTTTGTTTTAAATTTTTAAATAAGTTTTGAATGATTGGAAAGGTTTAGATTTCTAATTCTTTTTCTCTCTCGAATCACTTATAAGATAGGAAAACACTCTCGACATTAAGCAGATTTGGTCTCAACACTATCGCCATCACCACTTTTATCACCATAAATGGTTTCATATTTTAACCCCTTTTTTTCATTTTTGTTAGTATTTTATCCTTACATTTTTCTTATATTGTGTTTTATTTTCCCCTGGTGTGGTTGTCTGTGCTTCCTCCTCACATTGAGGACAATGTGTTATTCAAGTGTGGGGACGGATTGTGTGTTTTGCTTTTGAATGTGATTTTGAATACTGTATGATAGTTATTAGGTTACATGGTGTGAAATGTGTGAATGTGTCAATGGCTTAGATTGAGTGAAATTTATTTAATTTTGGGACATAATCTATCAAGTTGTGAACAATCATGTGAAATTAGTGAAATAAGGGGCCTTTGGATAAATATACAGCCTAGTTAGGACTTAGTGTAACTTTAACACCCTCTAGATTGTCATATTCATTCATAAATTGAGGTCTTTTAACTTAAGTAGCTTAACTACTATTTTTCATGAAAACGAATAGCTAAAAACAATAAGGTATGCAAAAAAATAAAAAAGAGAAAAAATAAAAATAAAAAAATTTTGCTTAATAAATTACTATTATACTGACCTTCGAGTTATGAATAGAGCTAGTAGCTAGTTAAAAATATGATGTAGCTGAGTAACTGGATCGACACGCATCACAAATTTATGCCTTCACGTAAAAAGGTTATAATGATGCTTCAACCGAGCTATTTAATAAATGAGTAAATTGAGTAGCCAGATCGACATTCATCACAAATGTTTGCCTCTGAGTAAAAGACCAAGTCTCGATTAAAAAAAGTGTTTTAAATAAACACCTACCGTACTTGTAATAAGCTTGAATTTTCATGGAATTATGCTTAGGAACAGTTACAAAGTTTGAGGGACCAAAGATTTGTTAATGTGTGTTTACAATTGAAAAGGGTAACTAAGTAACACTTAGGTCTTGATTTAGTTGTATATTTAGTTCAAAGCCCCTAGACACATATTTTGTTTGTTAATGATTTACTATAATTCGAATGATCGTGTCCAAGATTAAAGTTATTTCATGAAGTCAGAGACACTATTTCATTATTGCATTGTGTGTTATGTGTTTTGTTATTTTGTTTGCTTGAGCAAAAGCAAACGTTTAAGTGTAGGGATGTTTTAGGGTGTAATCTGGTAAGTTTTTAGCATTACATTGAGAGTTAAGTGTGTGTTTATGTGTTAATTATGTTAGTTTGTATGTTTATGTGTTTTTTATAGGTTAGTATGAATCTTTAACCATAATTGTTATATTTTTTAGGTACCTTGATGTGTGTGTTGGTGTTGCAGAGTAAATGGGGAAAAACAGTGAAGAATTGAAGAGTTTGCGCTAAAAGACATAGGCCACAATCATGCACAGTGGCCATGATCGTGGCAGAGAAAGAAGAGTCAGAAGCAGCCAGGCCACAATCGTGCACCAGGGGCCACGATCATGACAAAGACCATCAAGTCAGGCCACGATCGTCCCCTACGTCTAGTTAACACAAAAAATCAAAATTTGAGTGATTTTTTGGACCATTTCGACTTGAGTTTAACCTAGGGCTGCTATGGAATAAATAACACAGTACAAGACAACTACTAGCAGTTTTTAGATAGTCGAGAGAGCTTTACAAAAAAGGGAGATTCTGTAAAAATCCGAGAGAGACGTAGAGAGAGATCAAGTGATTAAGGAAGGAGATGAAGGAAGAGAGGCACAGATATACATTTGACGCGACGTACTTCCTGGAACAGGCGATTTCTCGCAATAGCTACCTCTGAGATCCATTCTGATAGTATTTTATATTTTTTATTTCGATTTCATTGATGTTTGAGATTTGGATATTGACTAGGAATATTGTCGTTGAGTGATAATCTTTTGTGTAAACTCACCTTCGGGTTTTTTGCTCTTGAGATTAATAAAATTTATTTGATTGTGTTTTATTTGATTTATTTGTGACTCAATTTTGATTCTTTATAACTTGGCAACAAACTGAGAGGGTGAGCCAGGTGAAAATCATCGATTTAGGCTAATGAGAGTTAGCTAAATCAATAGGTAAAGAGTTGAATCAAGCTGGTAGATTCGTGTAATGAGAGATTGAACATAGATTCCCAGTAGGTTAATAGAAAACTTTAGAACTAATTTAGATTTTAGACTAATTGCGAATCAAGAGATCACAATTTCCATAATTTAAATTAGGGATTATTAATTAGGGTTAAGAATTATAACTCGAGAGAGAGTAATTCACCCTAGGACCGTCTAGACCCTTTAAGTCCGAAATTAGATAATTAGGTAGATTTTCTTAGTTTTTAATTAATTCCTTCTTTCTCTCAATTGGTCACTTCTAGGTTGAGTTTCGGATTCTTTGTGTGAGCTGGCTATTTTGTTCATTCTTTTGATTTTTTAATTTCTCATATTTGATTCTTGATTAATTTTAATTTCTGCAGTAGTTGTTTAATTAGGTATTGCGAACATAGTTGTCGTTAGATTTTAGAACCAGTTCCTTTCCTCATGGGATCAACACCTTAGGTACCACGTGAACAACCCGTGCACTTGCGGTAATTACCAAGGTTATAAATAGTAAAACTTAGCACGTGTAACCTTCAGGGAACAATTGTCACCTAATTTTCTATGCCACTTGTCAATAAATCCTAAAGCCACTTGTCAATTTTTCTACTGCCATATATCACTTATTTCTACTACCACGAATCAATTTATCTTGCCACTTAGCATTTTTCCTAGTCTAAAAATACACATATTTTCATAAATCTCTCAATTATAACAAATAAAATCTAAATCACCAATTATAATTCATCAACCAATTTTAAAGACATAAAAATTCACAATTCACAACATAATCATTTTAAATCGTTCATACCCCTGAAAATGTCAATTGAGTGTATATACAGTATTTGCAATATATACAATCAATATTTATGTGTGTATGCTAATAATATGTACGTCAATGTAATGCACTCTCATAATTTTCTCAACACTATTTCTCATGTATCATGGTCTAGGACCCTATGTCCTAACCCTTAGTATGGAAAAACGAGATATTACAATTCTCCCCGTAAGAAATTTCGTCCTTAAAATTCTTATTTGATTTGTCAAATAGGTAGGGGCATTGGTTCCTCATATTCTCCTCCATTTCCCATGTGGTTTCTTCACTCGAATGATTCCTCCAAAGGACTTTCACTAATGGGATTACTTAGTTTCTCAACTTCTTATTCTGATAGCCCACTATCTTAATCGGTTCTTTGGCATAATTCAGATTACTTATAACTTCAACTTCTTGTATTGGTAACATACGAGTTGGATCAGATCGATATCTTCTAAGCATACTGACATGAAACACATTATGTATCTAAGACATTTCATTAGTTAGTGCTAACTTATAAGCCAATGGTCCAATTTATCCAGGGCTTAACTTACCCTTTTTACCAAACCTTAGCACTCTTCGCCAAGGTGATACTCTTAGAAACACTTTATCTCCTACTTAGTACACCATATGTCTCTGGTGCTGATCCATATAACTCTTCTGTATGTCTTATGCTACCTTAATTCTACCGTGGATCAATTTCACTTTATCAACAATATCTTGAATCAGTTCTGAGCCTTCAATAATCCTTAGCCCTTCTTCATCCCAATACAAATGTGAACGACACTTTCTACTGTACAATGCCTCATATGGTGCCATACTGATACTACTATGAAAATGATTGTTATAAGCAAATTTAATCATAGCCATATATCCCAAACTCCTTAAAACTCCACAACACAAGCTCTGAGTATATCCTGAACAGTCTTAATTATTCTCTCACTTTATCTGTCTGTCTGAGGATGAATTGTTGTACTGAAGTTCAACTTCATACCCAAAGCTATTTGTAAGCTTCTCCAAAATCTCAAAGTAAATCTGAGATCTCGGTCTGATACTATAGACACTAGGACCCCATGTAATCTTACTACTTTATTCACGTACTTCTGGGCTAACTGATCCAGTGTATTGTTCTCTCTCACTAGTAAGAAATGAGTTGACTTTATCAATCGGCCAATAATAACCCATATGACATCATGTTGCCTCGAAGTCCTTTGTAAACTCATGATGAAATCTATAGTAATTCTCTCCCATTTCCACTCCAGAATAAGTAGTGACTATAACTTCCCAATCGGCGCTTGATGCTCTACCTTTATTCGTTAGCAAGCAGATAGTTCGCCATATATTCAACCACCTGCTTCTTCATTCCTGGCCACCAAAAATGTTGTTTTAGCGTATTATACTTCATAATAATACCAGGATGCATAACATAGGTTGTTATGTGTGCTTCCTCCAAAATCTCTTTTCTCATATCCTCAATATCAGGCACACACAATCTTTGCTTCAAACACAATGTATCATCTCAATTCAAATTTAGAATTTAGATTCACTTTTAACATCTCAATAAGCTTCACTAATTTGGGTTTTCCTGATCCATTCATGTAACATTGGCCTAAGATTTAATGTAGCTATCAATGTTTCGTTCTGCCCTAAATTTAGCTCAACATTCAATGCTCTCAGTTGCACTAGATTTGGTAACCTTGATATCTGAACTTGTGCTACACTGCTATATAATTTCTTGCTTAATGCATCAGCTACAATGTTAGCTTTACTAGGATGATACTCAATTATGCAATCATAATCTTTCAATAGTTCGATCCATCGTCTCTGTCTTATATTTAACTCCTTCTGAGTCAACAAATACCTCAAACTCTTATTATCAGTATATATACAAAATATCTCACCATATAAATAGTGTCTTTAAATTTTTAGACCGAACACTACTGCAGTAAGCTCTAAATCATATACCGGATAATTAAACTTATATCCTTAACTGTCTCGATGCATATGCAATCACTCTATCATGCTGTATCAATACGCATCCTAATCCCTGGTGTGAAACATAGCTATACACCACATATCCACCAGATCCAAATGGAATAGCTAACACCAGTGCTGTAGTTAATCAATGTTTTAATTCCTCAAAAATCTTTTGACAATCATCAGTCTATTTGAATGGTATATTTTTTATTAGGGGTTTTTTCAAAGGGGCTGAAATCAATGAGAACCCCTCGACAAATCTACTGTAGTATCCAGCTACTCCAAGGAAACTTCATATCTCAGACACATTTCTCGAAGTTTCCTACTTCATTACTGCTTCAACTTTTCTTGGGTCCACCTATATGCCCTATCCAGTTACTATATGACCTAAGAATACCACTTGATCAAACCAAAATTCACACTTACTGAACTTAACATATAATTACTTCTCTCTTATTATCTATAGGACTAACGTCAAATGCTCATAATGTTCCTCTCTACTCTTCGAATACATCAAAATATCATTGATGAACACAATAACAAAGTGATATAAATAAGGTTGGAATACCTTATTCATTAATGCCATAAAAGTAGCTGAAGCATTTTGTCAACCCAAACGGCATCACCAAAAACTCAAAATGCCCATATCTTGTTCTGAATGCACTCTTCAGTATATCAGCCTCCGCTATCTTCAACTGATAGTAACCTAATCTCAAGTCTAACTTAGTAAACACGTGGGCTCCCTGCAACTGATCAAGTAAATCATCAATCCTTGGTAAGTGATATTTATTCTTCATTGTCACCTGATTTAACTGTCTATAGTCAATAAACAATCTTAGATTCCCATCCTTCTTCACAAAAAAACTGGGGCTCCCCAAAGTGACACACTGAGTTTGTTTAAACCCTTCTCCAACAACTCCTGTAATTGGGCCTTAAGTTCCTTAAGTTCCATAGGTGCCATCCTATATGGAGGAATAGATATAGGAGTAGTACCTAGAACTAGGTCAATAACTAACTTTGTCTCCTTATTTGGGGGCTAAACCAGATAATTTAGTGGGAAACACATGTAGGAAATCCATAACAACAGGAATATCCTGTATTGTCTGGTCAATACGAGTATCAACTACATAGTTTAGGTAAGCCTCACATCCACTTTGAATCAATCTCAAAGCACTTACCGATGAGATCATTCTAGATGACACTACTTGACTAACACCTCAAAATATTACTCTCAGCTGATTAGCAGATTCATTAGTATAGCAGTTCATTACAACACTATGAGTAGTGAGTCAATCCATACCTAAGATAAGGTTTTTCTCATTTAACTGCAATATAATCAGATATGTTTCTAGCTCTGCCTGATCAACTAGAATCATGCACCCTTTACACGCTTCTCTAATCATTATAGTACAACCTATTTGTGTACTTACCTCTAATCAACAATTCAATATCTCTTTATCACAATGCAATTTAGATGCTAAATAAGGTGTGATAAATGAATAGGTAGATCTTGGACCTACAAATGTAAATACTTCAAAATTAAAGACATTTAACACACTTGCTACTACATCTAGAGAGTTCTGAGCTTCCTGCCTGGTAATGGCATAGATCCTTGCCTGAGACTGCAGCTAATTACTCCGTACATCAATCCTGACAGTAGGACCTGCTGAACTCACTCCAACTCTACCTCTGCCTTTCTGTCCTGATCCACTTGCTGTGCTTTATTGGACAGTCATTTCAGTTATTACTCCTTTTCTCACTCTAGACTGTGCTCCAAAAACTGCGGAACAGTCTCTAATCTTACCATAGTGTTCACAATTATGTATCTGCCTAGATACCATACCTCTACTAGTTTGATCTTGTATAAAACTTCCCTTCAGTCTAAACCTAGACTATCTTGATCTAGTCGATGGTTGAAATGAACTATTATAGTGCTTATTAAACCTTCTGCCATAATCAACTTGAGACTCACCCTTTTTCTTCATTCTAAACTCTTGTCTGTACTCTCCTTTTCCATCTTTCAATAGTTGTTTTATTCGGATCGAGGTAACTCTTAACTCAGCAAAACTGCTCAGATTTGTAATAGCTAACTGTTGGATCGCGTATGGCTCGAGCATTCACAATACGCTGCGGAAGAGACCATAACACAACACAATGTATAACTGAAAACATATAGGATGCGCAAAAATACCTTTTTGACACAGATTGGTGGTTGTTTTTCAGATTCGTAGACACTGCTACACACGAATGCCCTCTACTGGTATCCACACGAGTATGCACGATCTGAACTACAGCTATCGTGTGCTAGCACGTCCTGAAACTCTTTCGAATGCCACACGCACTTCTCTCAGATGGTGGCTAGGGTTTTGTATTACAATGGTGTCTCTTTCTTATGAGACCTAAGTTTCTCTATTTATAGAGAAAACCTAATCCCATTAAAGCCCAATAAGTTTCGGCCCATTATATCTCATATAATAAAAGCCCGACAACTTAATTCACTCTAGCCCAA
>JAOTJB010339737.1:0-12583 GCA_027123815.1 Erythroxylum minutifolium
TTCTAGCGTGAGCTTTGTTTGGAGTTGATTTGGTATGTCCGTCATCTTGCTTAACTCCTCTTCCTTAGAATTCCTCATTGCTCCACTTGAAGCTGGCTTCTGCTGAGCAAAAATCTGATGTGGAAGACCACCATGAGGTTTCCTTATTAGCTCACTTACTGGCTCTATTGGAAGGACTTCCAAATTGAATATCCTTTTTTCTTATCTCCATCTTTCTCCTTATATCCACTTTCCTTTTTTCTGTCCGAGTGATGGCCATGATTCTTTCCTTTGGATTGACTTCGGTGTTGCTTGATAGGCTGCCTGCATTTAAAGAAGATAAAGCGTTAGCTAGTTTACCTACCTAATCCTCTAGATTATGGATGGATGATGTATGATTCTTTAAATTTTGGTTGAATTTCGCTTCCATCCCCTTTTGACTTTCCTCCTGGCTTTCATGCATCCTTTTCTGATTCTTCTCTTGAGCTACTAGTTTGGACCCTAAGACTTTCATCATCTTGTCCATTTTGCTTTTCAATGCTTCGATTAGATCTTGTTGAAATTCTGGTTGTCCTTGTGGTCTTAATTGGCCACCTGCATTGTTATTAGTCTATAAAAAATTCGGGTGGTTTCTCCAACCTGGATTATATGTGTTAGAATAAGGTTTATTACCTTTCTGTGGCTGACCTAGGTAACTTACCTATTCGGTACTACCAGCTTCTAATAAAAAACACTCCACTAAGCTATGGTTGTTCTCCCTGCAAAGCTCATATTGAACTGGCATCGCCTTCACTGTAGAGGAGGATACTCCTTGCATGTTATGCAGCTTCTTCGTAAGAGCTGTGATCTGAGCCTGCAAGGTAGTAACAGAGTCAATGGGTATCATACCTTTTTGTTCCTTCTACCCTTGTCTGCTCCTCTGGCTTGACCATATGCAGCTGTTGCTTGCCAACTCTTCCAAGAGATTATGAGCTACTTCCACCGTCTTCCTCATTAATGAACCTCTAGTTGTTGCTTCGATGGTTCCTTTAGTGCTCGGATTCACTCCATTGTAGAATGTCTGAAGCAAAAATTCTCTCAGCAGGTTATCATAGGGACAATTTCTCTGAAGTTCTTTAAATCTCTCCTAAGCTTCATAGAGAGATTTCCCGTCATTTTGCTGAAAATTTGTAATCTCTTTGTTAATCTTTGTCCGCTTTATTAACGAGAAAACTTGGCGAGGAATGCTTGGGCAAGTTGCTCCCAAGTCATAATCTGACCTAATTCAATGAGTTGTACCAAGCTTTAGCTCTGTCTTTCAGTGTGAATAAAAATAGTCTTAGCTTTACCGCATCATTAGACATTCCGTTGAATCGGAATATGTCGCAGGTCTCTAAGAAATTTGCGACGTGGGCGTTTGGATCCTCATTGGATAGTCTAAATAACTGCACACTATTTTGTATGATGTTAAGGAGTGTCAACTTTATCTCGAAATTATTTGCTTAGACCACCGATCTTGCCACTCCTTGAGGACTAAAACTTGGCCTCATGAAATCCATCAAAATCCTCTCCGGTCCTCGTTCCTCTCCTTCTTCTGTTATATCTTGCTATGAAAAGTTTAGACACTTTGCCCTTCTTAACTCTCTTTCGTGTCTCTTGATGTCGAGAAATTTGTCTTCACTAACTTCTTTCATTCTTTGCGTGCTATTTGTATTCATACACCTACAATTACATAAGGAAAATTATCAAAATTCTTAAATCAAAGTAATTTAAACTAAACTAGATGCTAAACAATCAAGCCCCAACAATGGCACCAAAAATTGTTGAAGGTAAAACCTATTTACTTGTTTTACACTCAAAAAGTGCAAGTGAACGGGTCGTGACTTGTAGTTAAAAATAGCAGATATCGATCCCACAGGGATTAATGCCCAGACACCACTTAATTTAGACAAGACTTTGTTTGAGAAACGAAATTGTTTAATGCAAATAATCTGAAAATTAAAATTAAAATTAAAATTAAAAGACTAACACAAAGCAATAGACAATAATAAAATGCAGAAAAATTGGAATTTAAGAATCTAAAGATTAGAGATTCTTTTTTTCCCTATTTTGTCTCCCTCTTATTTTATTAATCGAATTGTGTCTCACCTAAGATTTTTGAATGTATTAATTACCCTTTCTCAAGGTATAATTAATTATCCCTAATTGAATTAAAGGAAATCAATTGAACGATCTCTCAACTACCCAAAAACTCTATCGATTCAACTAGTTATTAAAATATCCATAGGTAATTAATTGAATTCGCTGAGATCTCTCTTCTAACGAATCAATTGACGTGATGATTGTACGTCTCTAGGTTGCAAGCTCTTGTTGTACAATCCTACATAAATTATCTTACTCACTCTCTCGACTTGTTGCAAGATAACAAATAAAATCAACAACCATCAAAGACACTTTCATTCAATTCAATAAAATAGGAGTTTTAACAAAATAGTTCAAAAGCAATCCCTAAAACTAAATCAGCCAATCATGGTCTCTATAACATCATCAACATTCAAATAAACCATTTTACAAAGAATAGAAGAAGTAGAATTGCCAAAAAATTGAATAAAGAAACTCCTCTTATTTGCTAAAATTTGGAAATTTTGGTGTTGATGTACTATTTTCTCAAATCTTGAAGATATTCTTTGACTTCAATCCTTCCTCAAAGCTCGAAACTTGTGTTCTTCGCCCAAGGATGATGTTTTTACAGAAGGGTTTTGTCCTCCCTATACGTACCATGGAGGCTTAATTGTCTTTTAATAGTCCCAAAAACCATAATTTGAATGAAGCCCCGCATATTGTCTCGGATTATAATTCCCACGATCGTGAGAACTGGCATGATTCTCACAATCATGGCAATTTACAATAAATAGCCTCTTCTTTTCTTCTCCTTTTTAACCTCTAGCTCAATCTCCAAGTTGCTCAATCTTCCTTCCTCAATAAAAATAGTCAATTCTTATCCTAAATTAACATCAAACATAAAAGAACAACAATGGAAATCAAACTAAATGAAATAATACAAAATGAATCCTATACTACAACAATAATCAACAATTATGCAAGAAACACATGCCAATTACTTAGAAAAACATAGACTAATCCACAACTACCAGTACCATAGGCTAAAGCAACTCTTAAATTTATGACTCATCTTATTTTCTAAACCAAGTATAGGAGGATTCATAATTGAATTATTTCAGTATAACTCCCAATCATAGAAAATTTAAATTTCAAATTAAAATTCATATATTGCCAAAGCATACACTTATGCTAGCAATATTCACTTGTAAAAATATCATTTGCATAAAATTTAGCATAAATAGTCATTTCATGATCAAATGAAAATCATTTGCATAAAACCAATTTAAAGAACACTCACAACTTGCTAGTCTCCACAAATAGAAACTATTTGCATAAAATCAATTTAAAGAAAACTAAAATGTCATTAATTCTTTTGCAAAGAATTTAGTCATATAAAACAATTAAAATGCACTCACTGTTTTGCAAACTTATTGCCAAGCACACTCACGCATTTGATGTCTCTCTTTTACCTACATAAAACGCATTTTTGATTAGGCATTTATTTCCATATTTGGAAATAATACATTAAAACTATAGTTTAGTTTAAACAAATTCGAGAATAGTATTTAATCGAGTAACATAAATGTTAATCGTATTTTTGCTTACTTTTGTAAGCTAACCTATTGGTCTCCATTTCCAATTATAACTTCAAAAGTCACTTAAATTCCATATTTTACCCATTCTAACATACTAATTTCCTCAATACAAAATCTCACCTAATTTAATTCACCATATCACAATTACGCATGATGAGTCATGGTTATGAACCATGACCAAAATCTATACCTCCACATATTCCTTAATTTTCACATATCAAAATTTCAATTTAGGTCTTGAAGTCTACTAGACATTTATTTCCCTATGTCTCTAGTTTCCGTATAATAAAACAAATCATGTACAAAATATCGCAAACTGCTTTAACACAGGGATATTATCAGGTTACCATAATCAATCTCAATTTCAATATCATTTAGCTAGAATTAGATATGGGCCTCTTCAAGAGATTTTTATTAATATTTATTAGGTTTCATTTCTATTTAGAATCACCCAATTTGGAGGTAAGTAGGCCAAGTATAAGTGAACCAAGAACCAAAGACAAAATTTCACCAAACATAACTCTTTCTCTTATCATATTCAACCTTTAAATGCTCCCAAACTTATTATCTACTCCATGGCAAGTCAAAAATCATCATTTATATTACATGAATCTGTCCCACTCAAAAGCCCTAAAACTAGAAATTTAGGTTAGGAAAACTTACCAATTTGTCTTCCATTCTCTTGGGTATTTGATGAGTACTTCCACTTGATCAAGGTCTCTCAAATTTATGCTCCAAAACTATGAAAAATGGTAGCTGCACTCTTCTTTTCCCTCCTTTGCCGAATGTCCTATCTTCTCTCTTCTTTTTTTCCTTTTATTTGGTCTCTCACGTGTATGTTGAAAGAATGGAGCAAATTGTCTTACTTTGTCCCTTTTATATCCTTTAGTGCATTACATGTGTTACTCTCCAATTGGTCCTCTTTTAATGACTCATTAATCCACTCAAATCTTGTAAAAGACCAAATTACCCTTTATCACATGTAAAAAGACCAAATTGTCCTTTATTGACTTTAATTCATGAACAAACCAAATTAAATTCTTAAAATATTCCACAACCGTATTACCATCAAATTGACAGTGAAATACTCTAATTAGGGTCAATATTAATTGATTGGAAGCTTTTAAAACAATTCGAATGGGTTTAAAATAATTAATAACCATTATTTTCCAAAAAGGGCATTTTAACCCTAAACTTTTGGAACTCCCAAAATTAATCCATTTAGGCTTATTTTTGATCCATTTTGGTATCATTAAACTCTAATACCTATTCTGGGTATTTTCAATTTTTCAGGGTTGGTCCTCAAAATCACTATTTAAGTGAAACTATTATTCACCCAAATTCACTACTCATCCAAAAATATTATTCGTCGAAATCATCCTGATTCTATTGAAAAGTGTCACCTGAATCCTTAAAGAACATTTCAGTGCTTTTAAAGCTCGTTCGAACTCATTCTGTAACTTTTTGGAGTTTTCAAAAGATTTTTGAGAAACTTTTGATCAAGTCCAGAACCATCTCTGGTTTATCTATGATCTCCATCATAATCTCAATAATACATTTAAACACTTAAATTACTTTAGTACACCATAAATAGAGCATGCTCTATAAAATACGTGCACAACACATTATATAGTATAATAATAGAACTAGGATATTACAAATAACTTTTTCATAAAATGTTTCCCCAGTAACCTTTTTCTAGTCTCAAAGGGACACTCAACGAATAACATTTTAATAGAAAATTAAAGTTTCAAAGTTACATCACATATTTTTCCAGTAATCAAATGTAAATAAAATCACCAAGGATACTAGAAATTTTTAAATTGAGTAGAAGTTTAGCCTGAATGCCATGTACGTGAAATTAAAATAAGACTTCCAGTTGCTTATAAACTAAATTTATCAAAAGAGTGTTAATTCTTTTATGTGTTAACCCAAAATTAAACAAAAGAGTGTTAATTCTTTTATGTGTTAACCCAAAATTAAACAAAAGAGTTTTAAAACATATTATGTTAAAGAAAACAATCTGTACAACTTGCTAATCCATGAACCATGATATTAAAATTTGTTGTGGTTGTTTTGTTTTTTTTTGGTGGTGAGAAAACTAAACACATGTATAAAAAACAGAATAATATCAAAGCCAACTAGCCTAAGCAAGCAATCCTTCTTTCTTTTTTGTTTGCAGTTTTCAATTTTTGCACATAAAACACACAAAACAACTAAATTATGTCTTTATATTCCCACCCCCTAAACTTTACATTGTTCTCACTGTAATAGATGAATCTAGAAAAAGGAACATTTAAGCAAAACAAACAAATAAAATAGCAAACATATTCTAATTTTAAAATGAAATAAATAGTTGGAATAATAAATAAATAAGTTAAAGGGAAAGAAATTCAAATATGAATTTTCTTTTCTTAGGTTGCCTCCCAAGTATCGCTATTGGTTTATGTTATTTGCTTGATGTCTTCCACTGCTATTAAGGTTCCTTTAACACAATGTCTTCAAAATTCATTATGTCAGCATGATCATAAAACAACTTCAACCTATGTCCATTCACTTTAAAGGTTTGGTCAATTTGTAGGCTTTTATTGTCTACTGCACCATGCTCTAAGACTTTAGTAACAACAAAGGGACCTAATAATCTAGATTGAAGTTTACTAGGGAATAACTTTAGCTTAAAATTAAATAAAATAACTTTTTGTCCAATAGTAAACGAGTTCTTGGCTACTTGCATATTATGCAAAGTTTTAATCTTTTCTTTATATATCCTAACATTATGAAATGCCTCTAGCCTAAGCTTAAGTTCTTGTAGCTATAACTTCCTTTCTTTTCCTACTTTTTCATAATCTAAATGCATTATTTCATAGCCAAATATGATTGATGTTCATTTCCTACTAGTAAGTGACAAGCTTTACCATAAAGTAATCTATAAGGAGACATACTATTAGAGAAGTGCTCTAAAGGCAATCACCTTTAGAACTTATTATTCAAATCTTTATGATTAATAAAAAGGAATTTTTATTAACTTGAATTTCATGTTCTTTATGAATTGATAGTGTCCTTAAATTGAATTAATGAAGTCTTTGATACATTATATAGCATGAAGGAAATCATGATCAGATCATGATAATGAGATTCCTATCGTGTGTAATTATGTTAGTGTCTAAATTATTCCCAGTTAAAGGATTAATGAGATGAGACATTACTAATTCTGATAGACTTGCACATATTATACTACTTGATTAGATCAAATAGTGGATCTCATAAGCTATAAGTATGAGTTTTTTAGAGTTAACATATGGATGCTTGCTAAGAGTAGTAATTATATTGGATGACCTGCTATGAGAAAATCATATGGATAATTTATTCTAGCGTCAATGATAGTCTCATCATAGCAACAGTGTAAATATCCTTAGACTTAAGGTACTCAAGGATATCTTGGCACTTTAACCATACTCTGAACTAAATGGGGTATAGAATGGTGAAAGGGCAAATTATACGAGAATATTATCTGTTGAAGGGTTTGCAATGAAACCATTGACTTTCCAGTCAATTGGGGGTCATGATGTGTTGCTAAATAGCGCTCATGAATTGCTTAAATTAATATTTAATTCAAGTAGCCAACATAACATAGAATCTAAAGGGTCACATGCATTAGAGATGTGAAGAATGAGTAAAACAATTTTGGATAGGAATCTAAGATATGGGAAAGGCATAATTAAGCTACAAAAGTGTGGTAGTTTAGGGTCATTTGATTATCAATATGACAAATGTGAATTTTGTTTATTAGGTAAGTTAACAAAATTACCCTTTAATAGGCAAGATAACAAAATTACCCTTTAAAGAAGGGATGAATGTTTTCATACTAAATTAAGTGGGATTAAAAGCCACTTAAGTCCTAGTAACTCTTCATTGATGTTAGGGGTTAGAGGGAGGCCCAAGGGTGTCAAACACACTCCATTTTCGTGCAAAATTTGTAAGAAAAAAAGTGTCTTTTTATAAATTGTTCACCATCTTCTAAAATACTCTCTCAAAGAACACACCACATGTAAGGCCCCAATTATACCTTAGTTGAAATGTTAAATATTCATGAAAGTATACATGTTAGGTGTTAAATTTTGATATGATTGTAAATTGCATATGTCTTGAATTTTGGTTTAATGGATCATACTTAGTGAGTTAGAATTAATTAATACCTTAAGAGAATTGAGGTATTAAAATGCACATTTGGAGTAGGAAAATTGTCAATTGGCAAGACAAGTGGGTACATGGAAATTAGTATGACTAAGCCTATTCTTTGAATGACATTTGGCAACATTGGTGAGTGAAAAATGGCCTAATTGAATTATGACATTTGGCAGCCACATATGAAGACATGTAGATGGCTTCTTTGAAGGACAAGTAGCTTACCTTCATGTGTGACATGTGGCTTGATTAAATCAAGAATGCCTAGCATCCAAAGGTGGTGAATCATCCAAAGAGTTTCAACCTTCTCTCTTCACTTTGCTTCTCTCCACCGAAACTCTCTCTCACACTCCTTAGTTATGGATATTTGCTTCAAATTGTATTATCAACCCTTAAAATCCTCACTAGATACTGCATCAAGAAAGCTAACTTATGCTATCTTCTATATTGTTGTCTTTTTGGTGCTAAGAGCATCCTAATTTCACTTTGATCTTGGATGTGTGCTGATTGCTTGGAAGGGTTGGATTAGCTAGTTCTTTGGAGTAAAAATTTGAAGTTAAAAAGGAAAGGGAATTCTAAACTTGATAATATGTACTTATACAATTTTTATGATAATTCAATTGGCATGAAATATGAGTTATGATGTTGGTAATTGAGTGCTAGAAAAATGATGCTTGTATGATAATTTTTGTTTTAGTTTTGCTGCATGAAGGACTATGGTTGTGAGTTATCAAGTGAATGGTTTTGAGTTAGAAATGGACATGAATTTGACAAGGGATTGAAGCATGGATAAGGTGTAATTGAGATATGATATTTGCATTAAAATAATGGTGTTTGGAATTTTGAATGACGGTGTTCAATCTAGAAATTCAAAGGAAATGAGGTAGGCCACGGTTGTGGCACCCATCCACTATTGTGGCAAATGCAGTAGCTTCTGTCACAATCATAGGGAGGTACCACACAATCATGGGTTGTATATAGGAAGGGAAAATGTTGGCTTTAGACAATTGTCGAACTATATAAGGTGAAAGTACCTAATAATGGTTTAATTGAACTTAATTGAAGTTGTAAATGAGCCTAAATGATGTTAAATTAATTGAGTAAAGGTTAATGTAGTTATGGATTGATAATTGAGGTAATTACTTAAAGAATGTGTGGTTAGTGAATAATGTGTCTAATGTTGTGTTAAAGAAAGAATGTGTCTTTATGAATACAAATGTGATTCAAAGGGCTTAGGCATGTGAATGATTATTTGTGAATTGGAAATTATTGAAATTATATGTAGTGTGTAAATAAATAATGCATTTAATGGTACATTATTACAAATGTTTATGCTCATAAAGTATGATTAATTGGATGTGCGTGTATATAATCAATTTAAGGAAAGTGTAAAAAAGACATAAGTTTTGCACTGCATCTTTTACATGTAACCTGAAATGATTTGTTTTTAAAACTGCCAAGTCTGAGTCATGGGTAAATAGCTCCTTTGACACTTCCATGTCTCCTAATATTGACACTTTGGTGTTTCCTGATATAGACACTTCAGTGTTTGAGACATAAGTCTCTCCTATTCTGGTCTCATTACTTGCTTTTATAAAAAGATTAACAGGCTAACTTGTTTTGTGTTCTGATATATGTTCAATTCTGACATAAAGCTAAGTTTATTTCTGATGCAAGCTAAGTTCTGATCTGATACAAATTAAGTTCTTATATGATATAAGTTATGTTATGATTTGATACAAGATAAGTTCAAATATGATACAAGATAAGTTCTAATTTGATGCAAGAATATCCTGTTATGATATATTATATTCTGTTTTGATGCAAATAATGTTAACTCACTCTTTAATTTGAATAATTAAAGATTGTTTGTGATATAACATAATTTAGTATATGTGAATGCTAGATGACTGTCAGAAGTGATCGCCATTTTATATCTTGTTTAGTTATTCCCCACTAAGCTATATGCTTAGCATAGTGTTTTTACCTCCGTACTGGTTTTTGTAGGAAGACTTAAGGCTTTAAGGCTGGGACAACCGCAGTGGCCAATGAAGGACTTGATATGCTTGGAAGATGTTTTGTTTGAGTTGATTTTGAGTTGTATCTAATAATATGAGACATTTTGTATGTTGTGTAAATGGTTTGTAATAACTATACTATAAAATGGATTTGGAAATAAGACAAGTATATGATAAGGACAATGTGTATATTATGTTATGTATGTAACACAACTTTTGTAGTGTGAAGTATGTTGCCTTGTTTTCCTTCAAGTGTTGGAATATTTTGGTATGTTTTAGGTATGTTTTGTGTGGCATTTGTATATCCTTCTAGGAGTATATGGGTGTTACAATGCTTGGTATCAGAGCATGGTCTAGGTAATTCTGGTTTAACTATTGCTTATATTTGGATATAAGAGTTGTGTTTGGCCTAATGCAAGTTATCCTACGTTTTGATTTTAGATTTCAGCATGGAAAGATCTCATGAAGCTGTTGACGAGGTTACTGAGAGTAATAATCCTGTACGATCTCATCCATCTATATCAGGACCTTTTGGGGTCAATCGAGGTGAAGCTGAAGTGCCACCTCCTCTAACTCAAACTCAAGGGGAGGCTTTAGTTAAGTTGTTACAAGACATGATGGAATTATTACAACATATGACCACACCCAAAGCTCCGATTGATCAGTTGCGGAAGTATAGAGTTGAGGAATTTACTGGAACATCTCTGGAGGAGTTTGAAGAGGTGGAACTTTAGTTAGAAAAAGTAAAGAGGGTATTAGATGAAATTAGTTGCCTACCTGAACGTATGGTGCACTGTGCTGTCTCCCTTCTTCAAGGAGCAGTCTATGAATGGTGGAAGTTTCTTTTGAGAAATCCTTAATTATCGAAGCTTCTGACTTGGGATTTCTTTTCCCAAAAATTTAAAGCCAAGTATGTGTCAGAAACCTAAAGAAAGGAGAAGTGGAAGGAAATTTTGAACCTGAAATAGAGAAACCTATCTGTTACTGAGTACGACAAAGAATTTTTAATTAATTTAGTAAGTACGCACCTAAACCTGTACTTACTGAGAAGTTACGGTGTCATTAGTTTAAAGATGGTTTAAATGATTCGATCAAAAAGCATCTAGCAACAATTACTCTATTGCAACGGGTGAGTTACCATCAACTGGTACAACCTGCCATGACAACGAAGAGGTTTTATTAGAGGAGATCAGTCCTCAGGTAAAAGATGACATGAAGGTGCCTCCTTTGCTCAAGAACTTACTTAGAGATCTGTAGCAAGGGGAAGGCGACAAGACTTTCCCTTATCGGCTGATTCTGGTAGGGGTTCTTCTGTAGACCGAGGTTCTAGTGCTCTGGAGTACCCTCATTGCTCTAGACATCATTGGGGTACTTACTGGAGAGCTACGGGTGCATGTTATTGATATGGTAGCACTGAGCATTTGATAGCCAATTTTCTTATAAGACAACCTCAAACATCACAAGCTAGTAGAGAGGTTTCTCATACATCTGTTGGAAATAGAGGACATGGTAGAGGTATTAGAGGATTTGGACAGAATAGAATTAAATCAAGTCCTATATCAGAAACTGCTGATCGACCTACTCTTCCATCTACCACAGCTCGAACTTATGCTTTAAAAGCTTGTGAGGATTAGGATGCACCTGAAGTCATTACGAGTATTGTTTTTCTCTTTAATTCTGAAATGCATGCTTTGATTGATCCTTGATCCACTGATTCTTATATTTGTATTGGAGAAATTTCTGATAAAGTGATGCTTATAGATTAGTTAGAGTATGATATTCATGTAACTAGACTTTTAGGTAGTAGTGTGTTCGTTAATTAGGTTTATAGAAACTATTATGATCCAAGGAAGTGATTATGTAGCAAATCTGAAAAATTGCCTTTTCATGAATTTGATTTTATTTTGGGTATGAATTGGTTATCCAAGCATCAGGTAGTGATTGATTATAGTACTAATACAGTTATGTTTAGGAAACCTGATCAATCTAAAATAGTAATGCATGGCATCCATACTAGTTCTGTAGTTAATGTGATATCTACTATATAAGTTCATAAATTCCTTAGGAAGGAGTGTGAAGCTTATCTAGATTTTGTAATTGATTCTTGAAAAAAGAGTGTTAAACTATAAGATATTCCAGTAGTGAATGAATTTCCAAATGTGTTTGCTGAAAAGCTACCGAGACTCCCTCCTGAAAGGAAATTAAAGTTGTCTATTGAAGTTATGCCTAACACTGCTCCTATAACTAGAGCACCGTACATGATGGCTCCTACTAAATTAAAGGAGTTGAAGGTTCAGTTACAAGAGCTACTGGATAAGAAGTTCATTCAACCCAGTGTCTCACCCTGGGGAGCACCAGTTTTGTTTGTTAGGATGAAAGATGGTACTCTCCGGATGTGCATTGATTACAATCAATTGAACAGAGTCACCGTGAAGAATAAGTATCTGTTGCCAAGGATAAAAGATCTATTTGATCAATTGAAAGATGCAGGATTATTGTAACGCCCCACTCTCACAGGACATGTACCCGACATCTTGAGTGATATCCGAGTACGAAGCTTGCAAGAGCGGCATGCTAAAACAGTCATCAGTTAAAACTCATTGCAAATTGTTTTAAACAATGTACATATATGTGGAAAATCAATAATCAATTTTGATCCAACTTATTTATAAACAATTTTAGTCACAAAAATTACAATCATTA
>JAOTJB010339743.1:0-12582 GCA_027123815.1 Erythroxylum minutifolium
GGAAATGTCTGGATGTGGACGTTCTATCATGTATATCAACATCATGCAATACACATATTGCACACATATTATTAATTACACAATCACATAAACATTCAATTATACACATATGAATATGTGTAATGTATAATGCATAATGCATAATGCATGCTCACATTGACTATTCCGGGTATGTTTCCTTAATCGCAACACTTGATCATTAACAACCTCATTTGTGTATGTCAAGTTTAAACTATCAAAGAACTTGGCTAATCTAATATCATCAATCAATCACTCTTCATTTCTTTTCTAGCATTATAAGATCATATAATATCCAATTTCTCATTCATCTTTACTTAATACTCATCATTCATCTCATTTGAATCTCACTAGCATTCATAAGATCACTTTCATTTTTATAATATCTCCAAATTTTTAGAATTTGTTTCATTGATATCAATCATCCATGCTTAAGTTATAACCTTGATTATCACCCTAAATATATCACACATTTAATCACTTCATCCATCAACAATTTATGTTCATTTTAAAGCGCTAATTAAGTCCAAATGGCAAGTAAATGTCTGTTGGGTGGACTTCATGTCTGCTGGGTGGACATTTTTTAGTTTTTCAGTTTTCCATCTCCACCTATGTCCGTTTGAAGGGACATCATGTCCGCTGGGCTGACATTCATAGGAGAGCTACATAAATGTGAAAATTTACCCTTTATATAGCAAAATCTCTCTTCAGGGTCTTCATAAAAGTTGTATAACTCGAAGTCCTCTTTGAAAACATACTTGAATGACCTCAATCCAACATTCACAGTAGAAGTTATGCCTATTGCCCCAAAATCTATCCATTTGCATCCATATTTTCCATATTTCTAACTCTTTACTTACTACATTCAACACCTTATGCTTGGTCTATCATTTCTAGTTTAATTACTCATTGTTTCCCCTTCATTATTAACTCCAATTTAGCTTAATATCATCCATCAACAAATCATAGTCCATGATTGATCATGAACACTAAAAACTGAACATATACATATGTACATTCATTATCAATTTTCTGCACATGTTTAACTTCATTTCCACTTTCATTTCATCTCTAACTATCACCTTAATTCTTCCCATTTCAAGACACTACATTAATCCCTTTCTTTAGCTCTAGAATCATTTTAATTCATCTCCAAAACACCCAAACCATACACCAAGAAAACAGAACATAAAACCCATTATCTATCAATTTTTCTGCACTTTTTCCTACATTTTAATGATCTTTCTATTTCAAACTCATCTCTACAACAACTTATGAAATGTTGATCATCATATATGTAAAATCAAGACATGTTCTTTTATTTATCATTTATATAAAAATAGGACATTTATGAATATTAAGGTCTTCATCATTGTATCATCACTCTTTATTACCATTTAGCCTATCAATCCTCCCTTAGAATAGCTCATGAATGCCATTTATACATTAAAACAGAACATACACCTATTTATTTCAACATTGATGTGACACATATCTTAACTCCTGTATCTTGATCATTAAACACTAAACTATTATCATATATGCTTCATTTAACAAATTCATGAAGATTAATAATAATAATAATAATACACTTACTTGTTTTGGCTCCAAAGTTGAAGATCACATAACCCTAACTCTCAAACATCCCACGATTATAATCATTTTTGAAGGATAGATTAGGTTTTTCTTGTGAAAAAATGAAGAGATAACAAGGATCTTGAGGAAAGAAATGAAGTAGTTGGCATAAAATCAAGAATCGTGAGGGTTAGTGAGTGTCGTGGGTTGAGAGAAGAGAAGAAGAAGATGATGAGAAGAGATATTAACAAGAGATGAAGTAAATAATAAAGTGAAACACCAATTAAAGATAAAATAGTCCTTCACTTGGGAGAGTTTCGTGGGTTATGGCATGTGGTCTTATGGTTTCTCCTTGGTCTTTTATTAACTAGTTCATTTGTCTTCTAATTTCTATTCCAATTGTCTCCTAATTTTTAATAACACTTGTCATTAAATCCTAATGTCACTTATCAAAATTTTCACTGCCATTTGACTCTTATTTCTACTACCGTTTATCAATTGATCTGCCACTTGGCATTTTCCCTAGTCTAGAAATTACCTAAAATTTTAGAAAATTCTCAAATTTCACAAAAAAATTCTTAATCAATAATTTAATTCACTAGATCAATTTTCAAGACATATATTCACTATTCACATCATAATCACTTTAATAAAAATCATTTATACCCAGAAAATGTCAAATGAGTGTATGAACCGTCATTGTAATGTATGAAATTTTCAACAATCATGTGTATGTGCATGCTAATATTATTCATGAATATGAAATGCAATTTTTTTTCTCTCATTGCTATTTCTCATTTACAGAAATCTTGGTTCTAACTCTTAGTATGTAAACGGGATGTTACAAGACTTCCTTGCACTTTCGAGGGAGACTCTTTCTGCCCACTTAGGGGCTGCACACAACAACAAATATGCTAGTAAACTAGTTTCTATTAATAAGGATACAATAACTCTTAACCTAGTAGGAGCATGGAGAAACAATTTTAAACACTACATTATAAAGAAGTCCTCAAGCAATAACAAAATGTAATTGAAGATGGAGTTTTATCTCCTTTGGTTGAATTACTTGCGACGAGTACCAAGACCTAGTCTACAACTCTAATTAGATTTTTTTACTCCAAACTCCTAGCTTTTCTGACAATCAAAGTATAGATAAAAGCAAGATGGGGGAAGAAAGTTCTTGAAAAAGTTATGCTGTAAGAGGGTTGTATAAATCTCTTTAAATTTTTTGATGGCACCAACCTTAAGGAAACTATCAAGTAAAGGCCCTAGTATGTTGATGATCAGCCCTTATTTATTTAGAAATGGCAGTCAGGTATAGAGCTTGATAGAGTTAAAATTAATGTAGCTATTATGGGTTAATTTTCATAATCTTCCAATGGAATTTAGGACCATAGAGGGGCTTAGTTTCTTGGCAAGCTCTTTGGGTAAACTAGTGTCCAAAGAAGTGTATTGAAGTTCCACAAAATGCCTCATTGCCTGGTACTCTTCCTATCTTACGACTTAATGAATGTGGTGAATTAGAGAGGATTGAAATCTCCATCTCTTATCCATAGAAGCCTAGCAATTCTAACAAAATATGGAAGCCTACTAGTAAGTTATTTCAAATGGGTGGGCTTGATGAGTTATTAGAAATCTGAAGTTCAAAATACTTCCCTAGTAGTAGTAATAACAGATACTAGTGATGCGGAGAATATAAATCACATTGGCTTAACTAAGTCTCAAATTATAGATCCCATTGAAGAGCTACCTTAGATACCGAGTCATACATTAGAAATAACAAATGTTGAACATCTGGGAATGACAGATACACACACTTCTGTAAACTTGACATCTCCTAGTCAAATTTCTGAA
Source organism: Erythroxylum minutifolium (assembly GCA_027123815.1). NCBI lineage: Eukaryota > Viridiplantae > Streptophyta > Magnoliopsida > Malpighiales > Erythroxylaceae > Erythroxylum > Erythroxylum minutifolium. The sequence goes on from JAOTJB010339743.1 coordinate 3,448, forward strand.
GCAAGAGCTAAAATGTAACCAAATGTCCTAGAGGTAAAGAAGTGAAGTAAAAAATGATATGAGTAATAAAAAAAGGGACACGACTTGTGCAATAAGTAATGAAGGTCTCATTGAAGAAACTAAACTTGATCTAGCTAGCAATAACTCAGTAATTAGAGCTTAAAAAAAAGTTGGTGAACTTACAATGCATAATAACTGTTCTAGGAGGTAGTTTAATAGGAGGAAGTGGAAACAAAATAGAAAGAATAAAGGGGGGGTTTCCCTATTAGTGTCAATCCTTGCTTAAAATTAGTGAAGGGTAAGAATCCTTGTTTTTTGGGGCTTTAAGAAACTCAAATAAAAGAACCCCAGAATATGTTTGGTGCCAAGTCTATAGGAGCTAATTGGGAGATCTTCTCCAATCACCACTCACACTATAATAGTTGGATCTTTTGTGTATACAATTGATGTAATTTGAGTGCAATTACTGGAAGAATTAGATCAATATCTCCATTTAAAATGCTAGAAAATAGGTATGAGTATCGTTTTTGTTGTTACACTCATCTATGCTTTAAACTTTAGTTTTTAATGGAAAAAACTGTGGTTGCATTTACAAAAGTTACAACTAGGTATTCTATACCTGTGACTTGTTATGGGTTACTTTAATTGCTCTTTAAGATTGAATGAAGTGGAGAGTAGTAGGAAGTACAACTTAGTTTTACAAAGGAACTCTCTAATTTCCTAAGAAAGATGGACTTGGTGGATTTAAACTCAACAGGGAGATCAATAATATGGAGCAAAAATAAAAAAAGGTAGCTAGTTTATAAAGAAAAGACTAGAAAAACTAATAGTTTATACTTATTAGCTCAACCAATTTCTAAACTCATTTGTCCACTTCAGTCAATAATTGATGTCTGATCATTCTTATATGCTAATCTAAAAGCTGGTTAATAAAAGAATAGAGGGCACTTCATATTTTTCAATGGCATCTCTCATATTAAAAGGCTCTTAGATGTTGTTAATCAATGTTGGAACCATGAGGTTGTAGGTTATAAATCCTATTAGTTTATAACAAAATTGAAACTGGTGAAGAGAGCCCTCAAAAGCTTCATACTTAACAAGAATTAGTAGCTAAATGCTCAAAAAACCTATTATGACTCTCCATATAATGCAGACCTAAGAATGGCAGTGATTAAAAGATTACAAGAATATCAATAAGTACTTGAGCTCCATAATTCCATTCTTAGACAAAAAGTTAGAATAAAATGGATGAAAGTAGGGGACTCTAACTCAAGATTCTTCCATTCTACATTATTTACGAGAAGAAATTTTAACAAAATTTTAGTTTTTAAAGACTTAACTGGCCTAGAACATACAGATTAGGCTGAATTGCACAAGATAGCTAGGAGTTACTACATAAATCTAATGGGCTATGACTATATTGTTACTCCAAGCTATAATGTGTAGCAGTTGTTCATCTCAATTGCTTAAGATATAAGAGGCCTTATTGTATCCCTGGTTATAAAGACTAATATTAAGAGGGTTCTCTTTAGCTTACATTCATCAAAATTACCAGGACCGAATGATTTCCCTATAATGTTCTTCCAAACAACATGGAATATTACAGGACAAATGTTCATAGATATCGTGTTAGAACTTTTCTCTTCTTCCATATTGCTTTATGAATTCAATCATACATTCATATGCTTAGTACTAAAAAAGAACAACCCGTAGAGAATATAAATCTTTAGGCCAATATCATGTTGTAACACTGTGTACAAGTAGGTTTCTAAATTCCTAGTAGAAAGATTGAAAGTAGTGATCTCTAGTATTACTAATCCAGCTCAAGAATTTATGGATAATATTCTTATACTACAATAGTTGATGGAGTATAACTCAAGTAAAATACTTAATAGTTGTTCAATCAAAGTTGATTTTATAAAGCATTTGAACCATTAGTTAGAACCTCATTCAAATATGCCTTGAAGCTTTATAGCTGCCACATAGATTTGTTAATTGGATAATGACTTACATTCAAAACTTCTTTATTAAATGTGATTGTGAATGGATTCCTTATTATATAAGGAAATCCTTTATCTCCTTATTTATTCACTTTTTGTGATGGAGGGTTTATCTAGAATGTTAAACAAGCCAATCACTTGTAATTGAGGGTTTCAATATCATCATAATTGTAGAGCTATCATCCTTACCCATCTTATATATGATGATGATTTAATACTTTTATGTGGAGTTGATATTTAATCTATCAATCTCATAATGCAAGTCCTGAAACTCTTTATTGAATGGTCATTGAGTTAATACACAATATTAAAAAGAGTTGCATATATCTATCAACTAATACGAGGAATCTTGTTGAAGTAAGGTAAATCACGAGTATGAATTTTCATACAACTCAACTATGTTATCTTGGTATCCTTATCACCTCCACTAAAATAAAATTTTAGGATTGTCTTCCTCTCATTAAAAGAATCAAATCAAGAGTAAATGCCTAGAAGAACATGTTTATCTCATAAGAATCTAGAATTACATTTACTGTTTTAGTTCTTACCAGCTTGCATCTTCATTGGATAGCTCACATTGCCTTACCTAAGAAGGTTACAAAGGAAATTGATAGAGTAATGAAGGCATTCTTATGGACAGGTAGAATAGACAACTCTAAAAATTATAAGATCAAATGTAGTGAGGTTACCATTTCGAAAAACCTGGGAGGCCTTGGGATTATTTCAATTACAACTATACAAAAAGTCTAGATGTGTAAGAGACTTTGGCAACTCTACTTGATCAAAATGCACTTTTGATCTAATGGGATCATAAGTATCATCTACATAAAAACAACTTTTGGTAGGCTACTTACATAAGAGAGGCCTATTGGATTTTTATTCAGATGATGAAGATGAGAGATACTATCTATCCATAGATCAAGAATAAAATAAATAATGGAGGAAAAACTTAGTTTTAGTTTGATAATCAAGTCCTATTATACACAATCTTGTGTTGAATCATTTAAGGAATAGAATACCTCTGAACCTCAAAGTCTTATCTTTGATATGGAATGGTGAATTGAATGGATATTTTAGAATATTTGATCACCTTGTGCAATTCCTCCCTTATTTAAATGATGTGATGAATAAGGATGAGATCTTTTGCACACTTACTTCGAATGGCAAATTCATAAACAAATCATGTCATCAGGTACTTACTAATGGACTTCCTGAAGTTCCATGGTATAACATTATGTGGAGAAACACTTTTAATCCAAAAACTCACTAATTACTTGGCTTGCAATAAAGAACAAGCTTAATACCAAAAGTCAATGGCATGGCAATGTCGACTTTACTTATGTATTAAGTAAGATGGAAGTGAAAAATCAAGATCACCTACTTTTTCAGTGCAGGTTCTCCAATGCAGTCTAAAGAAGGATCCTACACTTAATAGCCCATGGAACTTACATGTATGACTAGGAACAAACATTGAATTGTTAACCATTTGAAGCAGAATATGTCAAATGCACAAATTCTTAAATGTCTTTCACTTACACCAGTTATATGCTTTCGAAGGAGAGGGATAACAAAATATTCACATACAAGGAAGAAAAGAAATACTAGCTTTTAGAAAAGAATATTAATTGGATCCAATTAGCTATTGTTACTAACAATGTTCAGAACACTCTTTCACTAGGCATAAAGCATAAATGAAATCTATAAGGTATATGTTGACCTATTTTTGTATTTATTATTTTATTTGAATGTACTTAACTGAGGGCTCTACAGCCTTAAACTTATTATAATATTATATTAACTTTACCTATAGCTAATACCAATTATCCATTTTTTAAAAATTATAAAATTCTTAAATCTTTAAAACATTATACTATCACTTCTAGGTAAACATAAAATCTTCTAGATATAAGCAGACAATAAGCTCTTTTCATCTACATATAAACATACAGTAAGCATCTTTCCTCTGTCTATAATTTTAATAGCAATGTTATGCTCTTATAAATATTTTTGAAAATGATATCCTAGTTTTCATCATAAAAACATAATACAAAGTGCTCCTTTTATCATTATGATTTTTTCAAAATCAATGTTTGTAAATTCAAGTGAATCTAACCTTTTATCTTTCTTGTAGAACAAAGCAAATTCCTTATTTTATACAAGTAACGAAAGATTCTTTTCTTTATAAATTAAATGAATTATATTTTTAAATAAATTATGGAGCTATCTTGTAAATGTTTTAATATAAAGGATTCTCTTGCAAATAATATATTTAGTTATATTAGATTCTCCATATATTTAGTTATGAGGATAATAAAATGTATTAGATCTAGTTTTTTGAAAATTAATTAAAATAGAGTACTAATAATTTAATTGCAAAGTGCTTTATCCACCTTCATGATCTTTGTTATGCTTTAAGACAATTTCAATTATAGTATTCACAAGGTTATAATACTTGTTTAAAAATTTTATATAATTTATCATACATACTTCTTATGATGAATAAAGATTCCATCAATGGACCACATTACTTATATGACTATAACTTAATGCATCATACTAAGATCGATCATTTCAAATTCAATTTATTTGTAAGGTGTGTTATCCACCTTCTTATCTTAATGATCTTTGTTAAACATTAAGCCAAACATTACTTATATGACTAGAACTTAATACATCATACTAAGATCAGCCATTTCAAATTTAATTTATTTGTAAGGCGTGTTATCCACCTTCTTATCTTCATGATCTTTGTTAAACATTAAGCCAAACTTAGTTGGAGTGTTCATTGGGGTTACAATACTTCCCATCTATAATTTGTCTATAATTTATTGTAGATACTTCTTCTAACAAATTAAGATTCAATCATTGGACTGCATTAATTCTATAAATAGAAAGCAACTAATCGTATCGAGATTATACATTTCAAATTTAATTTATTTATAAAGTGTCTTATCCACCTTATTTTCTTTATAATCTTTGTTAAGCTTTAAGCCATACTTAATTGGAGTGTTCATTGGATTATATTACTTCATCTAAATTGTGTCTATAATTTGTCATACATTTAACAAATAAAGATTTCATTATTGAATTGCAATACTTCTATACCAAGAAATTAATGCATTATATTAAAATCAAACATTTCAATTCAACGATTATAAACTTCTTGAACCTTTAAAACATTACATTATCTCTTCTAATAAATATAGTATCATCTATATAAAGGCAAATAATGAGCATCTTTCCTTCATTTATAACTTTAATAAAAAATTTATTCTCATACAAACATTTTTAAAAATCTTCTTTTAAAAAATAAGCTTTTATATGACTAGAGATAATAATGTTTTTGGATAGGCTAGGCTAACTAATAACCTGACTTGACCCTCCATAAGGTTTAAGCTTGACTTGAAACTCAATTAGGCTTAAGTCACATGGCTAGAAGCTACGTACTTTCCAAAATGACATCATTTCGATCCTGAATTTCTTTAACCTATAAAACAAAACAACATCATTTTGGGTAATTAATTAAATTTTTTTCCGATTTAAAAACATGTTTCGAAGCTTGGTTAATCTAGACTTAGCCTATTAATTTTTGTTTAGACTGGGATGTGTGAAAATTTCCTTTCATATATTCAATTATTCCACGCCTATATGAAATTGTTTTAACCTATAAGCAATTTTTTAGTTTGTATACTTTACATTATCTCCAATTTTAAAATAACTAGCTGATTTCTCAGCAAGTACATGTTCCTCCAAGTGTTCAGCTAGAAAGGTATATTTGATATCTAGTTGAAAGATAGTTATGAATTTTATGCTTTTAATGAGATCTCTAATATAATCTTATCATGTATTATAATTAGAGCAAAATCTTCTTTATATTTGATCCTTATTTTTACTTACAGCCCTTAGCTGCTAATAAGTGTGAATTGCATCATGTTTTAGGGCTTAGTTTGTTATGTATTAAGTGTTAATTTGAGTGTTTAATATGTGTTTAGGTTAGAATTGTGTTAGTTTGTGTGTTTAAGTGCTTTTATGGGTTAGTATAAGTCTTTGAGGTGAAATATTATGTTTTTTAGGTACCTTGATGTGTTTATTAGTGTTTCAAGGTCAACATTGAAGAATAGAGAAGTTTCAGAGACACTTGGGCTGAAACAATGGCCCACAATCATGTCACAATAGGCCAGGCCATGCTTGTGATAGAAGCCTAAGATACTGCCCATGATCGTGGCCTAATTGCCACAATCGTGACTGAAGGGACAGATGTGGCCTACAATTGTGGCATGTATCAGGTAGAACCGAAAACAAGTGAAAGCGTTAAGTTTCGGGGGACTTTTCAAACCTTTTCAACCCAAAAAAACCCTAGGGTTGCTCAGACCATAAAAGGTATTTAAAGAATAGGAAAAAGAAGATTAGGGAGCTTTTGCATCAGCCACTAATTGGGAAACCCCTAGAGAGAGTGCATCAAGAAATTAAGAAAGAGAAGAAGGAAGAGAGACGTGGAGAAGAAATCTACGCAAAGTATTTCCCAGAATAGGACATTTCTCGTCGTTGCTGCCTCCGTCATCCGTTCCAATCATATTTTTAGTTTTTTTCAATTTTATTAATGTATAGAATTAGGATAGTCATTGATGAATAGGAATGTTGAATGTTGAGGAATGTCTAAACTCACCTTCGGGTTGTTTTATTTGTGATTTAATGAGATTTAATTGTTTATGTTTTTTACTGGATTAATTGTGATTTAAATTTTGCACTTACATAATTCAGTGATAGAATGAGAGCGTGAACTAAGTGAAAATCATTAAATTGGGCTTACAAGAGTTAGTTAATTTAATAGAACGAGAATTAAATCAAATTGGTAATTTGTGCAAAGAGAGATCTTGCATAAGATTCCTAATAGTTTTTGGACAACTTCAGATCTAATTAAGATTTTAGATAGATTGTAAATCGACAGATTACAATTCCTATAATCTGATTAAAGATTATAAATTATGGTTAATGATTATAACTCGAGAGAGAGTAATCAACCCTAGGACCATCTAAAACTAGAATTCCAGTCGTTCATAATCAGTTAGGTTAGCATTAAAGATAAATAAAATTCCCCTTTCTCTCATTTGGTAGTTCTTTAGGTTAATTCTTGATTAGGTGTTGAATTTGCTATTTATTTATTATTTCGTAATTGATTCTTGAATTTGAGTGCGTGATTAAAATGAATTATTTTCTTAGTTTTGTTCATTCTGAATTATTGTGAAATGTGTTAGCCGTATATTTTATCATTATATTAACCCTCCTCGTGGGATCTACACCTTAGGTACTATGTGAACGACCTGTGCGCTTGTGAAATATTGAGGTTAAAATATTAAAACTTATTCATATCGGACTCCTGCGATCAGATGCCAATTTTGCTTTATACTTTTTAACTTCAATATTTTCCTACAGTTTTATTTTAAAGCCCATTTTACACCTATGGTTTTGATTATCTTTAGATGATCACTTAACTTCTAAGTATCATTTTTGAAATGAGTTTAATTTCTTCATTTGTTACCTTCCTCCATTTTTGTTTTTTTACAACACTTTCAAAATTTATAAGCTCTCTATCTAAAATAAAGAAAAGTTAATTATTCGGTATCTTGTGTGAACAATCTAAGTTACATAATAGTGTTTTATATATAAAGATCTCTTATGAATATGATAAAGACATTATTTAAATATTGCATTAGTATTATCTAATATCATTGGTGAAGCATTTGATGAAAATTTGAGGTATAAAGGTAGTTGGAATTTGTTTGTGTATGGGTTATTGTCATTTTTCTTCAACTTCACTATCAAGGATGATTGGTGAAAGTTATTTCTTATTCTAATTCTAAGTGCTTTCTTATAAAAATAACACTTCTAATGGTTACAATCTTTTTTATTAATGGACTAAAAAATTATATGTCTTGAGTGCTTTACTTACATATAGAAAGATTCACTTCTCATCCTTGTTGTCAAGTTTCTTCCATTTTTCATTAGGAACATATATAAGCAATGCAACTAAAAGTTTAGAAGTGATCTACGATTGATTTTTGCCTATTCGAAGCCTTTTGTTATGTTATATATTGAACGAAAAAGGTAGAAAAAAATGTTTTAGAGATAATTACGCCTGAATTTACTCTTTCATGTCTAAATTTATTTGGTATTTTTACCTTTCCCAATAAGATTCTCACCATTTTAAGATTAGCTCTACTCTACTCCCCAATACATCGTTAACTAAGGTGTATAAGGAACTGTAGCTCTTTTCAAATACCATGAGAACAAAGAATTTTAATGGACTTTTACATTTTATTCTTAACATATGCTTTAAACTTTTAAATGCACTAAAAAAGATTATGATTCCTTCTATAAAATGTAAAACTAAGTTTTTAAGTATAATTTTTAATGAAGGTAATTATGTATCTATTAATCTATAAGAAGATGGTCTTATCGTGCTATAAATTCCTGAAAAATTAAGATCTAAAATATGTTTTGCTCTCTACTATTATCCTGATAATAGTTTTATTTACCAATAACACATTTTTCACAAATTTATGAAGGAATGACAATTTGAGGAAGACTAGTCCCCATATCTTTTTGTTGAACAATCTTTAATCCATTAAAATTCAAATATTCATAATGAAAATGCCAAAGCTATGAAGTATCTTTATATCATCTTATAAGCAAAATTGAGCTCTTTTAATTTTAACTGAAAAAACCAATTTGAATTTATATAGACAATATCAATAACTCCTCTAAAAATTTCCTATATCCTAAAAACACCGCTCTAAAAAGTCATTACACACTCCTTTTCTAGTAATTGACCAATGATTAACAAATTTCTTTTTAAGTCAGAAATATAGAAGACATAGAAAAATATTCCTATAAAATTATTATTGGCTGGTATACCAACATTACCCTTTACCATTACATTCACAGTATAATAATCACCAAAAATTATGGTATAATGAAATTCTTGTGTCATATAAGAAAAAGACTTACTTTCATACATGTGGTTGCTATAACCTTATATAAACACCGCACCTCTGGATATGATTCCTTATTAACTTAAAATGCTATTAATAAGGTTTCTTCTTCCTTCTCTTCTATGAAATTTGATTTTTCCTCT
>JAOTJB010339779.1:0-12580 GCA_027123815.1 Erythroxylum minutifolium
ATTAATGATCGTATCTTGAATAAACACTACCTAAGGGAAAACTCGTGTTAATTATTAACCCACAATTAATAGTTGCTAGGAGAGGTTTGAGAACAATATATCAATGAAATATGTTTAATTAGGGTGTAGTTAAGATTGAATCAAAGAATCGAGTCCCTACTGAATTTCCCAATTTTATCATTTTTTGCATGTTTTCTTTAATTTGTTTTTATTAGTTTAGTTTTATTTTATTTTCTAAACCCAAACCCCCCCTCCAAACCTAAAAACTAATTAATTTCATTTCAACAGCTTTACACACACTCTCTATAGGATCGTCCTAGACTCACCACTGCTATAGTAGTAAGTCTAGTTATTTTATTTTGACTAGTGTTATGACGCGCTATCAATTGTGGCACCGTTGCCGGGAAATGCAGTGTTTTAGTTTTTGTTTGTGATTTTAAATGGTGTTTTGTATTCCTTTCATTTCTCTATTTCATGTTTGTGAAAATATATTTAAAAAATTCATGGATGGTAGTAATTTTTTTCTTTAACTCTTACTCTCAATCCTATAACCAAGGTTGGACTGATCAACCTAACTTCGGTTATCGATGGGATAACCATCAGAATTACTTCTATAGACCAGAAGCTTCTTGTCATATGCCTCTGGATGACTATGTCAAGACCTGTAATGTTGGCCATCTTCAATTTCAACAAGGTATGCAGTAGCTTCAAAAGAGTGTGCAACCACTTCAATAGAATACCCTACAATTCCAGTAAGATGAAAGGCAATCTTGGTCTAATTTCCAAGATGTGGAGAGCCAATAAAACTTAAGTACATCTCTGGAAGAATTGATCAATATTATGATTACTAATAATCTCCAATTTCAACAGAGCCTACAACAGCAGTTGTAACAATTCTAGTAGGAAATGAGGCATATAACGTTTAGAAACTAGAACTTGTTAAGCCAAATGTGTGAACTAGTAGTAAGGATCGAACACCTATAATCACAATTGGAAAAGGAGTAGTCATATCAACCTGAGGCATACCCTATAGTCGTAAGTGCAGAAATCTTACAAAGTAATGAAGAGCTTGAGAATCTTGAGTGTAATACTCAAGAAGTTGCTTGTGTGGAAGAAGTTGAGGAAGAGCTTGAGAATTTTGAGGTCAATTCTCAACGAATTACTTATGAAGAAGAAGTTGAGGAGGAGTTCGAAGTAAAATATGATACATCATTTATCAAAAGATAATAAGACTTATATGAATGTGTCAGTCAAATAAGGCTTAAAATCTCACCGGCTTTGTCTACCACTAGTCACAACTCTTCTAAAGATAATGCACATTGACCAATCATAAGAGTAAAAGTACGTACTAAAGTTGCCATCAAATTCTCTAGTCAATTCATTCTCTAATCATGACTATATAATCTTAGAAGCAATAGAAAATGAAAAATTGTTTGTTTATTTGTTTTATTCTCTCTCTCATTTTGATTGCAAACTTAAAACAAGCAAGAAACAAATCAACATAGAAACACACATGCATAACTAACTAGTACGAAAAGGTAAAGGAAAATAAATTTACTTCCCTTGGGTTGCCTCCCAAGAAGTGCCTTTGTTTAGTGTCATTGGCTTGACTCCATATTTTCTCCTTAGGTGACAAAATTATAATCCTCTGGTGTCACAATTTGAGCCACTCCTACGTGACGTTGTTCAGGATAGGGTCTTGGTTGATAGTTCGTCATATTCAGTATATGCCCTATCTTTAGATTCTCAGTATCTACTGAGTCCATGCTCTCGGCAAATATTTCGAATGACTCTTCACCTTTTCCTTCTTCGTTCACTTTCTCCACCTATTACATAAAAGTAAATAGTTATTCTTAACAACAAATTGGAACTCAACATTTTCTCCTTCAAGCTCTTCTTCCACTTCTTCTTCTTCACAAGAAATTCTTTGAGTGTTACACTCAAGATTCTCAAGCGCCTTATCAATTTGTAAAGCCTCTACACTAACATCCTTTGGGTACACATTGGGTTGATATGGCTGATCGTCTTCGATTTATGATTCTAGGCGTTCGATCTTCTCTACCATCTCAACAATTTGGCTTACCACATTATAGAGTCTAGACATTGTATCTTTGTGCAATTGCCTTATATTCTGCTGAATTTGCATCATATCCTCCTAGAACTATTGTAATCTCTCCTAAAGTTACTGTTGTATGCTCTATTGAAGTTGAAAATTATCAGCTAATAGTCTTAATAGATTCATTCAGAGATATACTTGAGTTTTGCTGGTTTTCCAGCTTTTAAGCACTAAACCATGTATCTTGCTAGTGTTGCCTTTCATCCTAGTAGAATTGTGGGCTATTTTTTTGGATATACTATATATTCTATTGAATTTGCTAATACCCTATTAAAACTGCTACATGTTCTGTTGACATTGAAGATTTTTTGCAATCGTAATATCAATCATATCTTTCCAGAGATGTATCTAAATTTTGTTGGTTCTCTACATCTTGGACAATTTTCTTTCCATCATTTTAGAATTGTAGAATATTTTGTTGAATCTATTGTATATTATGTTCAATTTGTAGCATATCTTGTTGAAGTTGAATACCATTAGCATTAGAAGTCTTAATAAGGTCATCCAGAGATGTACCTGAGTCGTGATAAGAAGCTTCTGGCCCATATGGGAATTGTAGTGTGTCCTGCATACTATCATGGAAGTAATTATGTTTATTATCCCATCTAGAATTAAAATTTGCGTGATCACTCCAAACTTAACTATAAAGTTAGGAATGAGTTATCAAAGAAATTACTTTCGTCCATGAATATGTATTTTTGTTTCAAATTTTAAATCATTAATACTAACCAGAAAGTGAAAAGATTAAGAATTCACTTAAAAGAAACAAATTACAAAAAAATATGTGCAACAAACCAATTAAAATCAAGAAAAAAAACTAAGCATTACACTCCTTGGCAATGGTGCCAAAATTAACAGGCAATGCAGCATAATGCTATGTAAAAATAAAACCTACTATTACTATAGTAATGGTGAGTCTAGGTCGATGTGTTCGGTTAGCTTTTGTAATGAAAATAATTGGTATTTAGGTTTAAGGGATTTTGGTTTTAAAAATAAGAAAATAAAATGAAACTAAACGAAACTAACAAAAGCAAATTGAAGAAAACATGCAAAAAATGACAAAAGTGGTGAATTCGTTAGGGACCTAATTCTTTAGTTCTATTTTAGCCTACACCCTAATTAAACATATTTCATTGATTTGTTGTTCTTTTACCTCTCCTAACTTCTATTAATTATGGGTTAATAGTAAACTCTACTAACTCTAATTTTCCCTTAGGTTATGTTTAATCAAGACATGATCGTTAATTAAACTTAGCCACCAAATAACCTAGGATACGATCTCTAGATTCAATTGGGCAGCTGTATTACGAATTAGGAAAATCGATTAATCAAGGTAACAACCATATACGATGGAGTCATTTAACCTAAGTTATGTTATCCTTAATGATTATGAACTATTAGTCAAATGAATTTCAACATAACAATTACGAATTATATTGAAATTCTACCAATAGCTTTGTAATAAAACAATCCATTGAACGCATTCAAATCATCTTTTCACAATACCCAAAAAATAGACATAGGAAAACACAATCCATTCCTAAAGAGAGAAAGAAACAACAAATATAAGGAAGGAATGGTTAATTGGGTCATCAGTGTCGATGTCACCTCCAAATTAGTGTTGGGAAGCTACCCCTCTATGGGTCTCTCATGGTTGAGAGTTTGGTTTCTTTCTTCATTCTCTCCCAAAACTCCCAAAGCTTTTCCCAGTCAAAAACACTCATATTATTTCATATCTCATGACTGTCACCATCTAGACACTTTTCTCTAAACAAAACATCCAAAACCTTTTAAAACAAACCCTCATTGTCACCTATTTCTTTTATTAAAAACCTATGGTTAAGGTGGTGAGGTTTCCATCTCACCCGTGTAAGAGCTGTTGCATTCTTTCTTTTATTTCTATTGGCATTTTGTTCTTCTACTTTGAATGTTTTGGTTCTCCTTGCGTTCACTGTGTGCTACCTTCTGGCTGCTTTACTTTCTACCTTTGCTTTATACCTTAAACGCTTGGCAACTAGCTTACATATGCAAAATACTGCACAGCTGTGAGGCATGTCTCACGACTATGCAATAATTCTAGCAAGCATGCTTCACCCTCTATTCTTTCATGCATTAATTACTTCAAGTGTAGTTATCCACTAAGATCTTTTAACAGCCGACATCTATCAAGCTTTGTCCTCTTGCTAGCCATCCCATATTGCATGGTTGTTAAATTTTCTAGATGGTCCTGAGCTATGTTGCTTTATGATCTTGTTTTTTTTGGTCTTTACTTTCCCCAATCTTTCTCATTCTTGCTTCATGAAGACAAGTGAGTGTGATTCTTCAAAAAATGACTTAAATATGGTGCTTTCCACTCTATTTAACTTCTTTGCTTCTGAATTATGCCTAAAGCCACATATGATTCAAAGTAAGTATCTTAAGTAATTTCATGTCATTAATCACTAAATGTTATGGAGTAATTATACAATCAATTAAGCACATGTCAAAATGATCGATAGATCAGTCCACCATCCACGAGGTATGGTCAAGGATGTTTTGGTTAGAGTAGAAAAGCTCACCTTTTCCATAGATTTTGTAATCTTAGACATAGAAGAAGATGTGGAGACCCCTATTATTCTTAGGAGGCCATTTTTAGCTACCGCTTGGTCATAGATGTTGAAGGGGGCAAATTGACTTTGAGAGTGAGGGATGACAATGTGTCGTTTAAAATGTCAAAGATTAAAAGCAATTCTCTCAAATTTACATGGGCTATAAAGAGTGATGAATCTTGCAAGGAAGTTAGGTAGGGTTATCCTTGTAAGAACTCATTAGAGCAATCTCCAATTTGACAAAGACTCGAAAGAAGAAAAAAATAGAAAAGGAAGGGTGGTAAGAAGTATAGTCTGGTAACTCAGGCAATTTTATGGAAGTTTTAATGGTGCTACCATCACATGACCCATTTGAACCACCATGAGCCAACAAAGAATGTCAAGCTAGTGACGGTAAACAAAGCACTGCATGGGAGGAAACCCATGATTTTCAATTCTTAGTTGTTCATCTTTTATATTAGAGTAGGTTTCTAATTCTATTTGTGTGTGTTTTTAAAATGAGTGAACACCTAGAGGAGATCAAGATGGAGTGGGACTTAGGGATTCTTATTTTTCTCTTTTTCAATATGAATGAGAATGGGATGATAAGGGAAACAATGAGATGGTAATGTAATTATAAGGTATGGAGGGCCATTGGAAGTGAAAGGAGGAAAGAAGAGTGAAATCGAAGAAAGTGTAGAAGTTTACAAGGCCACAATCATGGCTTGCAATAGCGCAGTCTTGGTATGTGCAAAGTTTAGCTAATTTTTTCCAATTTTGTCCCTCCTAACCCCTTCCTAACCTATATATTTACACATCCCTCACATTTCCTACACATATCATTTTCTCACTATCTCTCTAAACATAAGAACTCACTTCTCTCTCTATAACCATCTTAAGCCTTTATCTCTCCCAAAATTTCCTTGCAACTATCAGTTTAATGGGGCCACACATTAAGCAAAAGGTCAAGCTACTCAACCTAAAGGCAAGGTCTAAGTATCAGGTTGTGGGTAAAGAAATCAAGCGGTGGATTATAGAGCACCTTTCCCGATCTACTCAGAGAAGGAAGGTAACCACTACCACATTCAGTGGGAAAATTTTATGCGATTTATATATGCTATTTATGAAGAACTAACCCTAGAATTCTTCACCTTCCTTTAATACTAGCCAACAAACCTAAGAATCTATCATTTTGGTTGCAGGGTTAACCATATGGCTTAGACTATGAAATTTTGAATGAAATTGGTGGATTTCCTAACTAAACCATAGTAGATCAACACGATGACTTTCATGCCACCTGCTATTGGATTAAATTGACTGGGTTGGAGAGTCTTGATGCTAAAAATTCCCATAATAACATTATTCGAAGCCCTGAAAACTAGTTATTTCATAAGTTCATGTGTCAAATTGTATTTGACAAAAGCGAAACAAATAAGCGTTCAACAAAGAAACCTTTCATCTTGTGGTGCATGGATCACAGCGTCAAAGTCTGCACCTCTACCCACATCTTTAATGCAATTACTGCTACTCCTAAGAAAGATAAGCAATAATTTGGGGATAGGGTATTTGGTCACGACTATTGTAAAATAATATGGTGTCAATTGTAATGGACTAACTATCCATTGTCTTGAGTTTCTCAACACTTGTCACTTGATGAGAGCTGAAATCTTGAAAACCCACAATATGGAACTTCTAGATATCAGCATAAATTCTCATGTTAAAACCAGGGAGGGATAGGCTAGTTCAAGCTCGGCACCACTGCAACAAGAGGAGGACTCAACCAGTGAGGAGTCAGAAGTGGAAAAGCCAACAGGATGGGATAAGGTAATGGAAACCATTTTAGAAATTGCCAATGTTTTGAAGGAGATGTATAAAGAACAAAGACGCCAAAGCTGGGACATACGATGCGTTCACAGATATTTCAACGTTCAAGGTGTTTAACTACCACGTTTGACACCATCACCACCTCAATCACCATGATGGTTTTTATGCTCAAACCCTTGTTTTTTATTTTTATTTTTATTTTCATTTGTCCTCATGTTTTTCTTGTTTCATTATTTTTATTTTGACCTTATGTATTGCTTGTTTGTTTTTCTCACATTGAGGACAATGTGTTGTCCAAGTGTAGGGAGGGTTGTGTATATTACACGTTTTTATTTAAATGTGAATTTTGCATGCCGTATGATATTTTTGTTTAGGATTGCATTATATGATTCGTGTGAATGTGTCAATGGCTAGGACTTAATAGAATCGATTAGCTTCGAACATAGTCTTTTAGTTTTCAAAACTTTATTAGCTTGAGAAATTAGTGTTTTAGGTTGCTTCGGTTAAACATGTATGTTAATTAGGATATAATGTTAGTTTATTAAATCGAGGAATTGACCACATTCATTTATAATTTTAGGCCAATCGAATAAGTAGCATCGTCAGTATCTTTTCATAAGAATGATTAGCTTAAGAAATAAGGAAGGCAAGAAATAAAAATATATAAAAAATGTGTTATGTAAATCTTAATTAAATAACAATTTCGCTGGCCCTTTTTGAAACAAATCAAGTTATAAATAGAGCTAGTAGCTAGTCGAGAATGTGATGTAGCTGAGTAATCGAGGGACATTCATCACAAATGTTTGCCTTTGCATCAAAAGAATATAATGACATTCCAACCAAGCTGCTTAATAAAAACACGGCCTAGTTGAGTAATTGGGGGACATTCATCACAAATACTTGCCTTTGCATTAAAAAGGTAGCTTCATGTTAATAAAAATAGTGTGTTGTTTAATAAATCATACTAATATTATGAACAGCATGATTTCTTATAAAAAGCCCCTTAAAGATAGTTACAATTTTGAATGACCAAATAATAAATGATAGGAGTGAATGAATGTGACATTAAGTTCTAATTAGCACGTATATTTAGTTTGAAATATTTAGACATATTTTTCATAAGTTAATAAGTTAGAACAACTTGAAGGATCATGTTTATAGTTAAATTTGGTTCGTGAAGTTCAACGCCATTATACCATTGTTACATATGTGTGTTTTGTTGTTAGGTGTAATTTATGTTTTATGTTTTGTGTTTTGCTTGTTTTGTTTTTGATTAAGGAAAAGTAAAAGTTTAAGTGTGTGAAAATTGATAGTTGTAGGGTAGATAATATTTTAGTGGGTAGTTTAGTACGTGTTTAGTTGTTAAATTGAATGGTTAGTGCATTTTAGGTTAGGATTGTCTTATCTAGTTAGACATGTGTGTTTTGATTTTTTTATGGGTCAAAGCATGCTATTGAGCTTAAATTTTGTGTATTTAAGGTGCCTTGACATGTTTGTTAGTGTTTTAAATCAAATATCAAAGAACGGAGGATTTTCAGAGGAAGCCCAGAGTAAGATCCAAGCCCATGATCGTGACAAAAGCTTAGTGACAGAAAGCAAAATCAGGTGCCACAATCGTGGCCTACGTAACAATAGACACAAACTAACTTATAAAACGTGACTTTTTGAGGAATATTTATAACTTTTGGGTTGGGTAAGCCCTAACGTTTGCCCTAAATGGAAAAGATATATAAAGAAAAGAAAGAAGACCAAAAAGAGAGCTTCATTTTTGTGCCACTTTGAGAAAAATCTAAGGGAGAGAAGAAGAAGAGAGAAGGAGGAGAAAGGAAGAGGAAAAAAAAGGTTGCAGTGTTGCTATCTTCACGATCCATTCTGACCCTTTCAAGTGAAGTTTAATTTTATCTTTATTATTCTTTCTTTTAAATGTGTAAGATGGATTTGATAGTGATGAATTTGGGATTGATGATGAAGCTCTAAACTCCTTTAGGCATTTGTTCTTGAATCAATTCTAATGTGATTTCTTTTGATGTTAATACATTAGGTATTGTGGTTATTTGTTGTATTTTCATGCTACAGTAAGAAATCAAAAGAGTGAACCAATAGCAAAATGATTATATAGAGTGATAAGAGTTAAACAATCTAATAAATCATGCAAATAATTAAATCAATAATTTATACAAAGACAGATCTCGTGTAAAGACCTAATAGTTTATTAAAGGGCTTAAGATCTAATTGGATGTGTGGGTTTTTTTAACTAAGAGATTGCAAATTTCATAATTTAATTGGGGTTATGATTTAGGGTTTAATGATTATAACTCGAGCCTTTAAAAGTCTAGGATCGATACCGTATTAACTCAAAAGTAATCATGATAGCAGTTGATGATATGATAAATTTCCCTTCTCATAATCAGTTAATCTTCCTTGTATGATTTTTGATTGTTCATTAGTGGTGCTCAATTTTATTCCTTGTGTGCTAATTTTACAATTTAATTTTCAATGAATCCATATTCATAAATTTACTATTCTGTTTAGTTTTTATTTTCTTTCTAATAATCCTTTTAGGCCTCAGATAACTTAGAATTAGATTAGTTCACCAACTTCTCATGGGATTAACACCTTTAATACTACAAGTTTATGATCGTTATTATGAGTTTTATTAGAAGTAAAACTTGGTCAATAACAATGTTAGCTCAGAAGCAAGTGGAGGAAGTAATAGAGTCAAACTTTCGTACTGAACTTAACCATGATGGTAAAGAAGATGAGAGACAAGAAGAAAACTCCACGTTTAATGTCAAGAGCCTTCTCTAACATGGTGGCTATATCTGGGATGCATAGTTCAGTTGTGCTTCCAATCAAGCACGTAAAACCAGAAAGAACCCATTTCAGAAAATACTTTCTTTTACAGGGAAACACTTCATATAATCCACTAGTCTACTCACAACCATCTTTTTCTTTCTTGGTTAGCATTCATCATTTGATAAATAGGAATAATCATTGCCATAGCTGGACTTGAGAGTTTGATGATCATGGCAACTCAAGCAAGACTCTTCACTCCCATCGTAAGCACTCCTAAATCCAGCAAACATAAACATTCCTTAGATGCTCTTGGACATGATTTTACTACTCACTTTGAGTAATTTTCACTAATAATAGAACTACAGTGCATGTTAGAGAAGTGCTCTAAAGGTAATCACCTTTAACACTTATTGTACAAATCTTTTTGATTAATAAAAAGGCTTTTTCATTAATTTGATGTTCATGTTCTTTATAAATTGATAGTGATCTTAAATAGAATTAATGAAGTCCTTGATACATTACATAGCATAAAGGAAATCATAATGAGATCATGATAATAAGATTCCTATCATGTGTAGTTATGTTAGTATCTAAATTATTCTTAGTCACAGGATTAATAAGATGAGACATTATTAATCTAGATAGACTAGAACATGTTATACTCCTTGATTAGATCAAGTAGTGGATCTTACAAGTTGTAAGCATAAGTTGTTTAAAGTTAACATATGGATGTTTGTTAAGAGTAGTAAGTACATTAGATGACCTGCCATGAGACAATCATATGGATAATTGTGGTCTCATCATAACAATGATGTAAAAATCCTTAGACTTAAGGTGCTCAAAGATATCTTGGATACTAATACTATACTTTGACTCCATTGCTCATTACCTTTTAGAGGTTACTTATAGGGTGGTGATTGGGTACAGCTTGAGGTATTTGAAGGGAACTGAGTAGCCAATAAATGATTTACCACTCCTAATTGAAGGAGATGATACCCACGACCTCTTGTCAGATTCATTACTCGGAAATCTCTGGCCAACATCACTTGGGCTATAAGTGACATAATCAATCTAGCGGGAGTTGTCACTTTAATCATACTCTGAACTAAGTGGGGTATAAATGGTGAAAGGATGAATTACATGGAAACATTGTCTATAGAAGGGTTCATAGTCAAAAGACTAACTTTCGAGTTAATTGAGGGTCATGATGTGTTACTAGATGCCGCTCATGACTTGCTTGAATTAAGTGTTAATTAAAGTGGTCAACATAATCGGGAACCTAATGGGTCACATATATTGAAGATGCGAAGAATGAGTAAAATGGTTTTTGGATGAGGATCTAATATATGAGAGATGCATGAATAAGTTGCACAAGTGTGGTAATTTAGGGTCATTTGATTGTGAATCATATAACACATGTGAATCTTGCTTATTAGGTAAGATGATAAAATTACCCTTTAATAAGCAAGACGACAAAATTATCCTTCAAAGAATGGGTGGACGTTTCATGCTAAATTAAGTAAGATTAAAAACCATTTAATTCCCATTAACCCTCCATTGATGTTGGGGGTTAGAGGAAGTTGAAAGGGCCTAAGAAACATCAATTTCGTGCAAGTGTTGTGTGAAAATAAGAGATTTTTGGTGAAGTGTTCATCATCTTCTCTCACTCTCTCAAATAATACACCATAAAGCTAGCACTTTGTGTATGTTCTAGCCATTCTTCCTAAGAGGTTTTAGGCTTTGCTCTTTACATGGATATCATTAGAGACGTCCTCCTTTGGTCATTGTAGTTTATGACAACTCGAAGAGGTGAAGACAATGAAGAATGAAGGACATTGTAAGGTACACATCTTAAGTTCATGTTTTGTTAAAATTACATCTACTGGCACTTGAAAGTTCTTGGCTTTTTGGGTTTTGCTGTTTTATATTTCCACTGTTGTTTTCTATTTTTGATGCATGTGATGCTAGATCAAAACCAAATAGTGGTATCAGAGCCATCTTGTGCCTATTAGATGTAGTTTCTATTACATATGCAATAGGATTGCATGGTTGTGATAACTGAGGTTCTGTTCTTAGAAAATTCGAAATTAAAATATGAAAAACAATTTTTAGATTTTCTTTCACTGATATGCTCATAAGAAGTTTGTAGATGGTTTTTTGAATGAAAATTAATTTTAATGTGATTAAAATATTTATTTTTGAATTTTATACAACATGCATGAAAACTATTTTCTTGCAGAACATATGATGTTAGTTGGCTAAATTATTAAGGTTGAGTAAAATAGTTTTTATACTCAACCTTAATAATTTAGAATGTGTTTAAACCTATGGAATTTTTCCAAAATTAATTAAAATTGTTTTAATTAATTTTTCAAACAGTAAACAAATCTGGTATGTTTTGTTGAAATTGATGGAACTGTCTTGTTTGATAATTTTGTATGTGTATATTTTGGTTCTAGAACCTTAAAAATACTTTTTTATGATAAAATTGCTTTATTTTTATTTCTTATGCATTCCAAAATGAATTTTTTCAAAATTAGATTTCTGGAAAAATTTTAGATGTGAAATTTGTCATTTTTATGTGTCTAAGTGTATTTTCAGTTATCTTGATGATTTTGGGTGATTCCAAAATTATTTTGATTAGGTTGAAATAACGTGGAGATGTATGAAATGATGATTTGATGTTCTAGAAATTTTGAGAAATTTTGGAAATTAATTTTGAATTAATTTAAATGGAGCATTAAATTTTCTAGTATGATTAGAAAGTGACATATGTGATAAAATTAAAGTGTTTAATTTTGACATCAAATAATTTATTTTAAGTTATATTAATTTTTGAATTAATTTCTGGAAGTTGGAGTTTAATTTAATTTGATTAATATTAAATTCCAAATTTAGATGACATGCAAAATTAAATTTGGTCAAGATTAAAATTAGTAAGCAAGTCGATTCAAGAGTTGAATCGATTTCCAAATTTTAGGATCCATAAATTGTCACAACCAAAACTCGTGTGTTTAATTGGATGTATTAGAGAATGCATGTTAGCATTGTTTAGATTACATGATGGATGGTTATGGACTTAAGCCCAATATGATTAGGGCGTCTATATCATGCCATATAGCTATGGTAACTAATATATATATTGTAACACCCCATTCCCGCTGAACCCGAACCCGATATCGATAGTGATACCCGGATCTGTGCCCCGCGAGGGTGGCGTGTCACATCACTTAACACTTAACACTGAACACTTTGCAAAAGTCGGTATGATTTTTTT
>JAOTJB010339786.1:0-12580 GCA_027123815.1 Erythroxylum minutifolium
ACCCTAGCCAAAATTAGTAGAAGTTTCCTAGTTAGTCTTCAATTTGGATTCTTCATTATGGCTTCCCAGCTGGTGTCCCGCGTCTCCTACAAAGATTCAGCTCAAAATAGATGACAATTGGGCTTAAAAACTCGTCCATAAATTCTGCCCAGTTCTCGCCCAATACGATATGGGCATGTCGTATCTGTTTTCAGCACGTAACTTCTCCAAAACGGCCCAAATCTCTTGCATTACGATTTCAATCCTCACTTTGGCCTCCTGCACACATAACAAACATAAAAGCACACAAAACACACAAATAATAAACAAATACATGCAAAATGAATGCAAACTATCCTATAAACCATGCATGAAATGCAACCTATCAATGAACAACTAAAGAGACTTGATATAATAAACTCTAGATGTGTTGTAGCATTGCTTGAGTATCCAAAAGAGAGGTAGGTTGGTTGTTATCAATCCTTTCAAATTAAATGTCCCATTGTTGACAATAACATGAACAAAACCATTAATGGGTGGATTCTACCAGTTAGGGAGAGAGCAGTGATTAGCATGCTAGAGACTACTAGAATAATGTTTATGAGGAGGCATGCTGAGAGGAAACATTTTGTTCTTGGGTGGAAACATGATATAGGACCAAACATAATGAAGAAGTTGGAAAAGAAACAAGAAAGAAGCAATACAATGGAGAACTATTTGGAATGGAGATGGGGGTTTTAAAGTTTCAAAGGGTGATGGGAAACATATTCTCAGAATCGGTAGAAAACATATATGTAGTTTTCAAGCATGAGACCTATATAGATGTCTATACAAGCATCCAATTAGTGCAAACCATCACTAGAGACAAAGAGTTGAGACATTCGTTGATTCGTGCTATCAGCGCTTCTGGAGTTTGTATGAACATGTGTTACAACTGATATGAGGTGAAATTTTCTAGCCTTCAAGTGATGACGAGTTAATACATCCTCCACCTAAAAGGGTTATGCCTGGTAGACTGAAAATTGAAAGAAGAAAACAGTAAGATGGGTCGAAGAAGATGACAAATCCAAACAAATTGAGTCAGAAAGGGTAAGTGCATAAATGCCGAAAATGTGAGCTTTAAGGTCATAACTCTAGAAAATGAACAACAATGCATCAGTCAAAATGATAAGGCTTCTTCACAGATGTGTACATGTTACTTCATTCATATGAATACAGTTTTATAAACATGTAGTTACCAATGTATATAATTATGTAAATCAGGTTAGAGCAGAGGGATCTTCATAGGTATACAGTTTTCGATTTTATATTGCTTATTATTTAAACTAATTACTGACAAACATGTTTTTCATTATAACTACAATTAAGCGATGGGAATTTGGTTAATGATAATGCTGGACTGACTCAACCAAACAATATTGTAAGCCTTTTTATTAATTTGTCTAACTTGTAATAATTACAAAGTGTGTTTTGTCTTCCATTTTCTAAGTTGGTACACCTGCAAATGCCCATATAAACCAATTTGAAGATGTTGACCCACATATGTTTGAATTATCATTTCAGTCAAGGGGGTTTACGATTCAGAGGACGTCTTAGCATTACTTCACAACATTTCCAAGCTGAAGCAAGTAGATGGAGAACCTTATTGACTTCATCATCACAACCTAATCTTACGCAGTGAAGTACAAATGAAACAAACATCGATTAGTTATATATATACAATGAATACATTTTTATGTTGTACATATATGAATTTTTTGTTGTTTAAATACGATGTAAATATTTTTGTTAATTAATATGATTTACTACACGACCTCTCTCTCTCTCTCTTACATTGCCTTTTTTCATATTTGACAACGTATGCAAATTATTCATTATATATTAATTCATATGCCAATTTTATTATTCATATACAATATATTCATTATATTAATTATGAGTTGTTATACTACAACTTATCCACTATATACTGGTTATATATAATAGAATTGTTTTTTCAATTGAGTTACATAATTCATTTCCAAATTTTATTATTCATATACAACATATTCATTATGATTTTTTATACAACATAACCATTATATATTAGTTATATATTCAAAATCAAAATTTTCATAAGCTATATGAAATTAATATCAACCATTACATTGTTCAAATTCAATACAATATCCTCATAACATATTTACAAATAAAAAGGATTATAACCATAAGTAATCCTATTACAATTTCAATGAACATAACATTCAATTAATTTGTTTTTTCTCTTTTCTCAATAAATGAATGTCCTCCTTCAAAAGATTTATTTGTTCTTCAAACTCCTTTCTTGTGCTTCTTTTAACCTCTTCCTTTGACATTGATAAATCACTCCTTAAGTCTTGAATCACTTGAACGACTCTCTCACTAAATTCTTCATTGTACCATTTTAAAAACTTGCATCTCCTAACCTTAAACATTCAATTCAATTTCTGTAAACAACACACTTTAAACAATTTTTAACATTCAACTTCATTAATCTAATAACAATAAATTTTACGATCACTCCATGATTCCTCAATGGGGCCTTTAGCCCATAATAGCAAACAACATTGCTAGAATTTGAGCTCACCGTTGTGTTTGTTCATGATAATGATAGAAAATTTATGGATGGGTTAAAGTGTAATCTACGACCTTAAATGTGCATCAAAAGAACTTAGGAAGATGAATATGGGGATGATATGTTAAAATCACATCTTAAGACGTTGAATTCATGAGGAAAAAAACAAGATAAGGGAGGAGGTCGAGATGATTGCAACACATAAAGAAGCAAAAAATTTGTAGCTTTTTAAACCACGACAACTAAAAGACTTACTTTATTTGTATAGTGCAATGTGTGAATCACTAAGATTCTACTCTATTTTTTCTCAACAACAATTTGAGTCCATCCACCAAGATCAGATATAAAGCATTGAAAGATAACATTTGTAAGGTTAATATTGAACATTATAGCCACTTTATTAAGGAAGCAAAATACAATCTGCATGCTTGGACAAATTAGCATGGTCTTTTATTCTTGCATAGCAGAAATGGATACACTAATTGTCTTTTGCTTCAAAGGTTTTGAGAAAAGGATAAAGAAAGATACAGCCAATTTGATTAGTTAAGTACATTAGTAAAGCTACAAAGAACCACACATCAATCCATTGTTTAGCTAAATTGTCCCTATGCTTCTGATCATAAGTTGGTGTAATGGAACCAATAGCCAATTCCAACAAAGCAGCCACAGTAGAAATATAAACTTAAGTATGCATTTTAGTAATTCCCAAGATGTAACACCCCCTTTACGGAACCGACAACCATCATCACAGATAACAACCAAATTCATATACATGCATTCAAGGTATATGATTCTATTCAATACTATACATATACATATTACAAAACTCTAGAATGCTTAACATTATTATTTAACAGTATTAATACATCTTTACACATACATGGTAATCCAAAAGAAAGCATACGATCTCCTTTCTTCATTACATGTGTAATCATCTATAACTAAAAACATATTACAAAAGTAATTTTTTTCTTCTATCTGTTGTCCTTGGTCCCTACAGATGTTCCCTGTATCTAACTCCTATGACTTGAACCTATGTTAAGCTTAAAAGCTTAGTAGGGAAAACACTTAGTTTGGATGACCACTCACAACAGTCATCCGCCAAGCACACACATTCAGAAATATCACAGCCCATATACCATAAATTCACCTTCATGAATCAAACATTGATATTATGTAATGCTCATGTAAACAATGATGACATACTTAAGCAAAGTATATAATACAAATATGCTTCAACAAATTATCCATATACGAAAAATGCATATCTATAAGCCAAATATTGATATTCAATGCCCATTAATGCAAATTATCAATATAATTGCACATCATTATAACCAATACAAATGCTCATTAATACCAATTATTCATGTTGTCATGTTATATTTCTTATTTATGACTATTAAGTTTCCTTTCAGTGTTAAGCTCGCATATTCTCTGTAGGTGTCGATAACGGATTTTAAGGATATCTGAAGATATCAAACTGTGGATACCTAAAGGTATCAACCTGTGGATTCCAAATGGTATCAAACTGTGGATACCCAAAGGTATCAAACTGTGGACATCGATGGTGTCAAATTGTAGTAGCTGCACTGTAACCCTATAGGCATGCCCATCTTTCCAACCCCAAGACAATATAGCAAGCATTGTAACATTTCTTTTAACTATTTGCAAATTTCACAATTCATATATTAACAAATCATATGATATACGTTTCTAGTCATAAAATCTATATATTTGTTCAAATAAGTCATAACTTACCACCATTAAGAGGGTGTCAAAATTACAGTTTTAAAATCATACTATACATATATGAGCAATAAATATGCATACCAATCATTTATGTACAAGTAAGTTTTCTTTGGAATGCATTAAGCTCAATCTTAAATTCCAATGTTCAATCACCCAATTCACACATGGTAAGTGCTATTTCATTTATTTGTAGGTGTTTAAAAGGTTTCATACACATTTAAAAAGATTCAGTAAAAATCAGAAATAAAAACAATGTCACGGTCATGACAAATACTCTCTCCATTCATACCATTGCTTATTCCTTAATGATAGTTAAGGAATAAGCGAATTCTTCTTGTAAAGGTGCTTTGGCAACATCACGGCATTGAAGAGGTAACTTTGGAACCTGAATCGATGATGAGAATTCAACACCCGTAGCTATTCAATAGAGGTAAGAATTTCGAGGACAAAATTCTTTTTAAGGGGGAGAGAAATGTAAGGCCCCAACCTATACCCTAGAAGTATTATAGAATGTCTGGGGTGCATTAATAAGTGAGCAGAACAAATGAATTAAGTGCATCTAAGTATAGTAAGAGATATAATGGTACTTAATGTATTGGGTAAATGGGTAATTTGTTCATTTTAGCATGAACATACCTCTGTGATTTGGCTATATCTTGCCCTGTATACCTCAAAATTGGATAGTTCCAATTGGAAGTTAATCTAGAGACACAGATCTAAAACTTTCATGACGGAATCAAAGTTTTATTGTGCCTCTAAAGTTTTTGAATTTTGGCTTGAAGTTGAATTATGATTGTTGTCCCTGTTTTCAAATAGCGTATAGTGTTTTGGGTATAAATCCTAGAATAATTAACCAAATCGCATGAAATTTATTACATTATAAAATTAAGACATAATGGAATGAAATTAATTGATAATATTGTAGGCCAATGTGGGAAGTAAGAGAAGAAGAAGGACGAATATGCAATTTTTGTAAAGTTAACACATGGACCAATTGGATTAAGACATATGTGACCAATAATAATAAAGCATGTGTGTCCAATAGGAATTAAGCATATGTGTGAGTCTTGAAAGCTCTAGAATGGGGATATGGAAAGGGGAGATTCATGACATTTTTTGGGTTCTAAGTTCATATTTTTCTCCTGTTTATTTCACCTTCTCCATCCCATCATTTTCCATGTAAGAAATCAAGCCAATCTTATGTGGAAATCAAGGTAAAAGTTAGGGATTTTCTCTTCACCTTTATCTCTTCTTACTTTGCTTATGAAGGAATGAAATTATAAGGATGGAAGTGGGATTGAGAGTTATATTTTTGGTGTTATTATGTTGTGAGTCAAGCAAATCCAAAGAGGAAGCGAAGGAAAGGCAATAGAAGATTTTTTGTCAATTTTCAGGTTTGGGACTTCACTTAGTTGATTTCTATATTTGTGTATGATTGAATGTATATAAAGATTCATTTGGATGTGTAATGATTTCTGGGATGTTGCTTTGGTGTTATTTTGGTGTTCCCTAGCATTAACTTGGTTGTATATGATAATAGAGTATCGTATAGTAGAATTCTGTCTATGGTTTGTTTGAGTCAGTCACATAGTTTGATTCATAACCCAGCCTACAGACCCCCAAAATTGTGTGATTTCAGTTGCATATGAAACATAAGACATAGAGCTAAATATCTCTAGCAGGAACTCTGACTTAATTCTAGCTCTATGACCTTGAAAATTGAGATAAAAAAAGGTTACTTAATGCTGCCCCTGTTTTGGAGCAGCTTGTGATATTTTGCTTATATCTCATTATTTAGAAGTCCAAATGGTTTGTTTGTTAGTGCTATAGAAACTAAAAACATATAGAAAAAAATGTCTAGAAGACCTTGAAACCTATTTCTGACTTTTAATTTCATTCCTTCTTAAACAAAGTAAGAAGAGATAAAGGTGAAGAGAAATTTCATTACTTTTACCTTGATTTCCACCTAAGATTGGCTTGATTTCTTACGTGAAAAATAACAGGATGAAGAATGTGAAATGGAGAGGAGAAAAATCTGAACTTAGAACCCACAAAATGTCGTGCATCTCCCCTCTCCATATCCCCATTCCAGAACTTTCAACTCTTACACGTATGCTTAATTCCTATTGGACACACATGCTTTATTATTATTTGTCACACATGCCTTAATCCAATTGGTCCATCTATTAACATTAGAAAATTTGCATTTTGGTCCTTCTTCTTCCCTTACATCCCACATTGGCCTACAATATTATCAATTAATTTCATTCCCCTATGTCTTAATTTTCTAATGTAATAAATTTCATGCAATTTGGTGTATTATTCTGGAAGTTATACCCAAAAAATTACAAGCTGTTTGAAAATAGGGACAACAACTATAACTTAACTTCAAGCCAAAATTCAAAACCTTTAGAGGCACAATAAAGTTTAGGTTCCTTCATGAAAGTTTTATTCCTATGTCTTTAGTTTAATCCCCAATTTAAATTATTCTAATTTGAAGGTCTACAGGCCAATATATGGCCAAATTATAGAAATATGTTCAGTGAACCTATCCATTTAGCGAGGTACACATCTCAAATCAACTAACTTCCGTCTTATCATGCAAGAGCAACGTAAAAGCACATTCAACATAACCAAAAAAATCAATAAGCAAATGGAATACTTATTCTACCAATTCCCCTCACATCACATTCATAAATTCAAGCAAACATATAAAAATTTATGTATGTCCAAGCCAAAACAAACAACTTACCTATTAACCCATGTCTTTCATATTAAGTACCATTATGTCTCTTACTAAGATGCACTTAATTCATTATGTTCACTTATTAATACACCCTAGACATGCTATAATACTTCTAGGGTATATGTTGGGGCGTTATAAGTAAGGCATGCTTCCAACACCCTCATAAGTTTACAGTTAAAGATGTTGCTTACAAGTTACGTTGTTTGTTCCAATTGTCTAGTTATATTTTACTTTGATGGTTCTATTGAATCTGATACTACTATATAAGAAAATGATAATGAGGGAAGAGCAACTCAATTCTAGTTAGTAAGCAAAATAGTGTTAGGAAGATTGAGACCAAAGATGTTTATACGGTATCTTGGTGGCAAATCTTACGTAGAAGGTAAAACTGTTAAGGAACACATTCTGGAATTAAGATGATGGACATTTTATCTTCAATTCAGTTATTTAATTAGTCAAATTTTCATGGAACAATGAATTTAAATAAGGGAAAAGCATTTTCCTAATAAAGAGCTTTTGTTTCATTGAAATTGATAGTCCAATATTCCAGTTCTTAAATCATTTGGCAATGCCAAAACTTTTAGAAACAACAACTCAAGGTTAGTAACTTCTTATCTTTTCATCTCATCTAACAAAAACTAGCTAGTTGAGAGGTACTTATATGACTAGGTGCAGAATAGGTATTTAGCTCCATAGACATTCTTCATTAAGAAATATTGGAAAGAAAATGGAATAAAAAAATAGAGAGTGAATTATTTTAATATATGCTAGGTTATTTTTTATCTTAATCATCTCTTCTTTAAAAAACGAAGATAATGTTTTATACCTCCTATATACCAATGTTCTCTAGATCTCAAATTTTACTTAGTTGATTCAATATTTAATGGCTTGACCATTCTGAATACCATTTAAGTCTAGTTCTGAACTATTCACTTCTTCACTATTATGTTGAATGGCTCAACTTTTGTGCATCATTACTAGATGCCTCTCTTTCATCACTTAGCATTAGGTTTGATAAATATGTCGAGTTCCAGTTTGAAAAGATTGGAAGGATTTTTGGAGCAACTAAGTGCACTTGTTTGGTCTAAAGTTCTCGTGTTTGCCAAGTTTCTGATCTTGAAAACTACCATTGCTTTTACCTTCTTTGTTTAGCTCCACCAAAGGTATTGATACATTTAGTAAGTCGAAATGCGTGCAATTGTATTTGGTTTTACACATATTATTTCCAAACTAAGGATTGATTATAGTACCATTCTAATATTTTCGAGAAAGAGAAATATAGTTAAGCTAGCCTGAAAAACATATCATTAATTGAACCAATTGTCTCACTCTATATGTTTTATTCATAATCATTTTTTTATATACATCAGCTACAGTAAGTTATTTGTATTACATACTCAACCTCCATATTGAATTAAATTACAAGATAGCTTACTCTGTAACTGAAGAAAAGAACTGTCAACTTTCGAAAACTAACATTACTACTCTATTTCAACAATTTCAGCTTTTTCTTCATACACGGCAACATTAACATCCCCCCTTTAAGTTGGAGGTTGGTGCCAATCACACAAACCCAACTTGGAAAGCAGATTGTGAAACAGATGAACAACCAAAGATTTTCCAAACATATTAGCTACTATTGTTTAGAAGAAATAAATTAAAGATGTATGAAACCAACTTTTTATTTGTCTCGAACAATATGAAAATTGATTTCCAAATGCTTCATCCATTCATGAAAAATAGGATTAGTAGAAATGTATAAAGCTATTTGATTTTCACAATATAAAGAGATTTGTAACTAAATAGAAATCTGAAAATCCTATAAAAGATAAGTAATCCACTATAATTCACAAAATGTTGCTCATATGCTACGATATTCAACTTCTGTCGAAGATTTTAATACTGTAGGTTATTTCCTTGTTTTCTAGGAAATCAAAGAGTAACCAAGGAAAACACAATAACCTATAAGAGAACGTCATATAATGGAACAAGTTACTTAATCGACATCACAATATGCTAAAATATTGAAAGAAAATGATGCAAGATAAAATAATCCTTTCAAAGGACATCCTTCCAAATATTTCAAAACATGTAAAGCAACATTATAGTGAAGAACAATAGGAGACTAAATATACTGGCTCAATTGTTGTACTGAATGCGACCAATCAACCTACGTATGATGCTAAATTTGAAATTAACGGAGCATCTTCAACATGAAATTTATATGACTTTGGAAAAGGTGTTTGTTTAGCTTTTACACCTGCTAAACCAACATCTTCCAAAATATCAAGAATATATTTTCTCATATTAATATACATTCCTTTAGATGATTGAGCAATCTCCAAACCATGGAAGTATTTTGTAGAGCCTAAATCCTTGATAGTAGATTGTTGATGAAGAAATTGTTTGACAACAAAAATATCATCTTTCGAAGCACTTATAAGAAGAATATCATTTACATAGACGATTAGAACTAACAAAGTTTGACTTATTCCTTTCACATATAAATAATTGTCATAAGTAGATTGTTGAAAGCCACAATAATGAAGACGTTGATAATTGAGAAAACTCTCGATTCCACTATGTGGACGCTTGTTTAAGTCCATTAGACGATTTTTTTAATAAGCAAACTTTTCTATCAAATGTTTTTGTATAACTTGGTAGGGACTCTATATAAATGTCTTCATCTAAATAGCCATGTAAAAGAGCATTGTTGATATCTAATTGATGCAAATTCCATTCCTTCACTGCTGCAATGGCGAGGAATGTTCTGATCGTCACTACTTTAGCAACAGGTGGAAAACTATCATAATAATCTTTCCCTTCGGTCTGATGAAAACCAATTACTACTAATCGAGCCTTGTATCTATCCACAGTTCCATCCTTTTTGTATTTAACCTTGTATACCTATTTACAACCTATTGCCTTTTTATAGGAGGTAAATTAGTTAACTCCCATTTTTTATTTTTTTCTAAGGCTTGCAACTCATCCTCCATCTCTCTCTGCCAATCCTCATTTGTTCTAACTTGATAATACGAACATGATTCTTTAACATTTGACATATTTGCCAACAATGACATGTTTGTAGTAAGTAAGTGTGAAGAAATAAAGTAGGAATATGTTGGTAGTGTGTGTGGAGGTGACTGATGAGTGCTCACAATAGATTTAGAAAGTAAGGAAGATTGTGTTGAATTTGAAACAAAATCTTTCATCCATAGGGGTTTTTCATTTAGTCTGACACTTTTTTTGGTAGGAAGTTTGTCATTGTTTACTGTTGAATTTGGAGTTTTAGTATAAAAGGGTGCTATATGGTTTAATAAAGAACCAGGCTCAGAAAAAAAATGGGATTAGTTTGAGAAACATCATTAGAATCAAAATGATGGAAATGGGTGATTAGATCATCTAAATCTGGGCAAATTATTGGTAAAGGAATACTTTTATCATCTACAACAATGTTTTGGTATGGAAAGATATTTTTGTAAAAGATGGCATCCCTAGAAATAACAATCTTTTGTAATTTTAGATCATGCAACTTATACACCTTTTGTCCAACTAATTAACCAATGAAGACAGCTTTAAAGGCTTTAGGTTCAAACCGAGGATTTAATAAGATGTTTTCCAGGAAATAGTTTATAAAGGAAGTCTATTTATTATGTAGGTGGCTTTGAGAATGGCTTCACCCCAAAAGTGAATAGGAACATACGATTGAAACATCAAAGACCTTGCAACTTGCAACAAATGTCTATGGTTTTGTTCTACAACTCCAATATGATGAGGGGTATAAACATATGGTTTTTGATGAATAATGCCTAGAGTAGACAATAAACATGTACAAGATATAGCAGTAAACTTGGTACCACTGTATATTCTCATGATTTTAACAATTGTATGAAATTGGTTCTTAATAAGGTTGAAGAAGGTGTAAAGTGAATGAACAGTTTGGTATTTATGTTTAAGCAAAAAGGTCCATTTGTTCCTACTAAAATCATCCACAATGGTCAATAAATAATGGTTTTCATTAATTGAAGCATGTTTATAAAGACCCATAAATCAATATGAACAAGTTCAAAACATTTGATTGAATGAATGGTACTAGTTTGAAAAGGTTGTCTACTTTACTTGGACAAATGACAGACTTCAAATGGATATTTCCTTTCAGTAAAAAGATCCTTTATTCCATTCAAATGCTTGATTACATTCATATATGGATGTCACAATAGTTGATTCCAAGGATCAATAGTATTTACAAAGTTAACATAAAAACTCGAATGCAATTTTGAGGTGAACTGTTTTATGGTTTCAGGATGATAGGAGCTAAAATCTAGAATATACGATCATCCTATCACTTTCCCTAGTGCAAGCACTTCATTAGTCATTAGGTCCTGTATTGTGAAAAAAATAGTTGGAAGTTAAACTTCACATAAGTTGTAATGGTGAGTTTATTGACAGATAAAAGATTGAATTTGAAAGAAGGAATATGTAAGTAATCATTCAAGGTTAATCTTTCATTTAGCTGAACATCACCTATGTGATGAGCAAGCTTAACGGATCCATTTGGTAAATGAATAGGTGTATAATCATTCACGAGAGAAGGGTTTTGCATCAATTTCACTTTTACATATATGTGGTTTGAGGCTCTTGTGTCAATTATCCAAAAACCAAACTCAATTAACTCAAGTGATTTAAGAATATGATTACGATCCATACCTATATAATCATCAAAATGATAGAAATTCACTGCATTTTTTCAGCTCCCACTTTTCCTTTTCCTCTAACTTGTCAATGTCCTATTGTATCATAACTGAAACATTTGATTTCTAGTCTCCATCTGAAATTGCTCCACTTACCTCATTTGCTTCGTTGACGAAATTCATATATGACTTCTTTCCTTCCTTGTTCTTCTTTTCTTTTAATTCCTTAAACCACTTTGGATATCTATGAATGTTGAAACAAGTTTCTATTGTATGTCTATCCATATTACAATAATCACAATGTACCTTCAACTTATCGATTGATTCTTTTCTGTTCATAGTTGATTTTCCTGCACTTATTTCTTCCTTTTTATTTCCTTATGATCGGATCATCATTGCATTCTCTACTGCATCTGTGAAACTTATGCTTACTTCTTTCTGTTTCTCAACTCTCAACACCATTGAATATGCTTTTTTTTACACTAGGCAATGGATCCATAATCAAAATTTGATTTCTCACACCATCGTAAATATCATTCAATCCCATCAGAAATTGCATTATCTTGTTTTTATATTCAAGTTCTGCAATTTGTTTCCCTAATTTCTCACACCATCGTAAATATCATTCAATCCCATCAGAAATTGCATTAACTTTTTTTTATATTCAAGTTCTGCAATTTGTTTCCCTAGTTCATATTTACCTTAAGGAAGTGGCGTTAAGCATGTTAGTTCATCCCACAATTTCTTCATTTTTGTGAAATATTTAACTACAAATGAATATCCTTGAGATATTGAACTTATCTCTCTTTGAATCTAGTA
>JAOTJB010339802.1:0-12578 GCA_027123815.1 Erythroxylum minutifolium
ACCATGCTATCACTATAAAATCAAAGAAAAAGATGTTATTTCATAAAAAATATCTAACTAAGCCTAGCTTATCTAATGTCCCAAACACCCCAAGGAATGTCGACAAGTACTCTCGCCGAGATCGAAATAATCTGACCATTAAGGATATCATCTTGATGAACTAAGACTCAAATTGTCGACCAAAGACTTTCGACACCCAGACTCGACTCCTAATGCTCATGATCTTTTTGAAAACGGTAATAACATTTTTGAAAACGTAAAAACCATGCTCTGGTACTAATTTAATTATCACAACCTGGAATCATATCGGGCACATGACAACTGCCACATACCCAGGTTAAAGATACTCACGGTATCACTTAACCCGACTATGTAAGGCTAACTGTACATCCTTAAAAAAATCGAGCAGCACAACTGCTATATTTGGAAAATCCAAAAACTTAATTACAACACCTATAGATTTAATTTAAAATGCACTTTTATATTCACATTAAAAATTAACCACAACTTTTGGACTTTTAAGTCCACTCAAGATCAATCTCAGCAATAGTACAAAAGTTTCATACATAAGGTCATTTACAATCCACAAGATAGTTAAGTGTTAATTTAACAACCATCAAACATGTCTACATACTCATGAGCCACTATACAACAAAAGAATAAAAACAAAATCTACCTGTGTGCGGTAATGCCCCGAAAATGTCAAAAAATTGCACGATCCACTTAGAGCTTCAAGATCACCAAATTAACTTGCATGGTTGGAAAGCGGAGGGGGTGAATGAATAGGAAAAAAAACATATATCACAAATAGAACCCGGTACACATGAAGAAAATCAAGATAACCTGAGGACGGGTTTTTCACACATCTAGCATGTACACAACCACCTATGAAATGAAGATACATGACGTAGAAATACATCGACCTAGCTTATGACTCAAGACATACTGGTTAGGAACCACATAGCCTATGACATCAGGAAACCAAAACTCACAATAGGCCAAATAGTTATATATGCGCCACTAGTCGGCCAAACTAGTGTGCACACCCACCGATTCCCGGTATTGGCTTAACTTTCATCTATGGTGAGTCCAAAATATAGTCGACAAAAGCGTCATGACCCTAGATAATGAGCTCGTCGGTGACTAGACCTCTAAGTGTGCAATCACCTGCAAGTCTCATAGAATGGTATCAATATGAGGACTCAACTTTTATGTACTAGTGTCAAGGGTATGGGGCTCACTTAATTTGTTTTACCTAGCACACAATTGACCAATCGTTATCTCACCAATCATAAAAATCATATACAAATATTAAGTACTAAAATCAAGTAAGGCACTATGCCTTTATTTATCGGTCCAACCTATAAAATGGAACCTTACCATGACTCTAAGCTAAAAGAAAACACATACACATAGCATACATGACTAAGTTATACATATGTAAGTTCTAATACATTATTTCATGCAATAAAAGTCACCAGTTGTACTCTAAGTGCATAGTTGTTCATTTGAGGTTCAATTCTACTATGCATTACCTAAGTCAAAATTTAAATACAAGTCATCATGTATGTCTTAGGTTTTCCTAATCCCATTTGAGAGATATGGTTTCCCTAACTCACCTAAAAAAATGTATACTTAACTTCAACAATCCTCGTTACGATTTCCTTGATCCATAACTCTCAAGCCTTTATACATACAATATATAATGTATTTACTACTCAAACACGTATCTCATATTTATAAACCACCACATAAGTGTATAGAACACAACATCACACTGTTACTTCCCTTATTATTCGCATAAGCTTTCTTTTGCATTTTTCAAGGCATTTAATGCCTTTGATCTAATCTTTACACATTTCAAAGCACAATTACACACATTTGTATCCAAACATAGTAGGCCACTATTCATTATTCTAAGCAAAAATTCAAGTTTACTCTAAATTTACATGAAAGCCTCTTTCCAATGCACACCATTAAAATCCTTAAATCCTAAGCCAAGTTTACTTAAGCATTTTATCAAACACATACCATGCATTAATTTCAAGTCATATTTTCAAAACTTTATCATAGTAATTCATGCTCCTATCTTGTTATATAACAATCACTTCCAAACAACAGCACATTTCATTACTCCATTAATCCAATTCCCTTCATTTAAGCCATATTCATCATAATTATACCACTCAGTCCATTTCTTCCCCATCATTTCGGCCAAGCCTTATTCAATATACGTCTTCTTTATTTTTCATCAATTCACATTATACATACATAATTAACACCATAGAATTCATTTAAATCATCAATTTTGAAAGATATTCAAAATTTCACAAAATTTCACCAAACAGAGGGAATTTTGGATTTCGCTTAAGGAAAATTCTCCATGACTCATTTCATTAATCTAAACCATGTTTCATGTGTATTAAAGCATGGATAACAACATATCTTAAAACCGAACTCAAAATCATAATGTAGAGAGAGATGAGACAAAATTTACCTAAACTTTCCTTTTGTGATATCTTCAAATCCTTTGAGAATTTCTCAAATCTAATAATAGATTTGAGTTCCTTGACCCCAAATTACCTTAGAACACCTTGTTTTGGGTTAAAGAATTAAAAAAATTGGTTAAAGGTGGGTGATGGCTGAAACTCCTCTTCTCCTCCTCTCTTCTCCTTTCTTTTAATTAAAACAAAGTGTTTCTAATGTTTAATGAAGGGGTGCACGGCCACACAATGAAGAAAGATCTAAATTATTGATGCTTATTTGACCAACACATGGTGAAATTACCCTTTTGCCCTTAGCTTATGTGAAATTACCATTGAACCCTCCAAACTTTTTCTAAACTTGCAATTAAGCCCAAAATTTGAGAATGACCGAAACTTTTATTTTCATTTTGGTCTCCACATTAAGACCCCTAACTTTATAAAATTACCTCTTGGTCTTCTAAGAATTGAAAAATTACCTTTAAATCCCTTAACTTTTAACAATTTACAAATAAGCACTTATGTATATCAACTTTTCAAATTAAGCTTTCTAAGTGTCTAATAAGTCTATAAATCATGTCTAATCACCTCTAAGGCATTATAACACATTTAACTCGGCCATCATGGACATATCCATCCAATGAACTTGGTTTTACACATTTAGAAGCTTATATGTTAGAAATCTCCAAGATTTCACATACCGATGAACCCTAAATTCATGTAAGGGCGTATAACATTATATACCAAAAGGGTTCAAATATATTTTTAAACTCATACAAAACCATATATATGTCAATGCAATACTATCTCTAAGTACAGACCGATATAAAAGGGTTCAAAAATTCGCCATTACATTTTAAGCATAATTTCGAGGCATAGAACTTAAAGTGAGTCAAAAATACTACATTTGGGTTGTTTTTCGAAGAATCACTCTCACAGTATCCATACAAGATAGTGATTTAATGGACAACACATGTTGAAACATAAGGAAGTAGAAAGTCAACACTCACATGCATATTTATGCATGCAAGAACGTGAATATCATGGCAACATAGCAAAGGATGATGGACGGCAGCATTTAATGGATAAAGGAGCGCTAAACGACAGTAAATGGATAGTTGGAAGCATGGAGCATAAAATGACCTCATAGTAAAGAGTAAAACGCTATAGCAGATAGGGAGCAAAGACCAAAACAATAATGCACCAGCTAGGGGGCAAGGAGTAGAAAACACAATACAACACAACCAAAGAAAAGAAAAGAAAAATATAGCAGAGGCAAGAATGAAACGCTACAGGAGAAATGATGTAGAAGCTAAGAAGCAAGGGTAGCATATGTAAATGAAAACTATGCATTTTTCATTTAATGTAAACAACGTCTGCGATGCAAAGCAAGTTTGTGTTTACACAAACAACATTTGCATATGCAGATGTTGTGTATGAAATATAGACGTTTATCCAAAGGCAAAATTATTTTGAGGTCTTTAGTGGAGGCTCTTGTGGGCGGCTGAAGCAAAATTATTTTGGGAGCTCTTGGTTTCAATGAAGAGAATGGGCAAAGCTCTCAACCTTCATAGACCCATGGTGAGGTCGTTTTCTTGTTGCTCGTTCGGAGGTGATATCGATGTCGATGACTGGCTTAAATGTATTTCTCTTTGTATTTGTTATTTTCTTTCTCTCTTTAAAAATTGATTGCGTTATCTGATGCATATAGATTTGGGTTTTGTGTATGGATAATTATATTCTTGTTATCATTTGATTATTTGTGTATGAACCCATTGGGTATTGTGAGAAGATGATTTTAATGCATTCATTGGATCATTTTATTACAAACCCATTGCTAGAATATATTAGAATAGTGCCCTAAAGGCAATCACCTTTAGTGCGATTTGTACAAAGTTATGTACAGACTTTATTTTTAATAATAATGAAAAGCATATTTTATAAATTGATGTTCATTCTTTATGAATTGATATTAATCTATAAGCAAATTAATAAAGTCCATGATATATGACATAGCATGAAGGAAATTATGATGTGATTATACTACTGAGATTCCTATCATGTGCAAATATATCAGTATCTAAATTATCCCTAGTCATAGGATTAATGAGACTGGACATTGTTAATCTAAATAGACTAGAACATGTTAAAGTCCTTGATTTGATCAAGCAGCGGATCTCAAAAACTATAAACATGAGATGTTTAGAGTTAAGATGTGGATGCTTACTAAAGGTAGTAAGTACATTGGATGACCTACCATGCGATCATCACTTGGATGTCCTATTCTAATATCAGTGATAATCTTATCATAGCAATGGTGCAAGTATCCTTAGACTTGAGGTACTCAAAGATATCTTAGATATTGATTATGTGCTTTGACTTCATTCCTTGTTGTCTTGTAGAGGCCACTTATAAGGTGATGATTAGGTACAGGTTGAGGTATTCGAAGGTAATTAAGTAGTCAATAGAGGATTTACCACTTCTATGATAGCAGAAGATGATACCCATAGCCTCTTATTGGGGTCATTACTTAGAAACCTTTGGCCAGAGTACACGTGTCATGAAGAATGTCTTCATTGACATATAGAGTAACGAGTCCCAGGATGAGAAATGATATCACTTGGGCGAGATTTGACGTAGTTAATCTAGTGAGAGTTGACACTTTGCCCATACTCATAATCAAGTAAGGTATAGCATGGTGAAAGGACGAATTGCACAGTAATTGTCTATAGGAGGGTTTATGACGAGCACAGGTTCGTTCATCAAACCACTTACTTTCCGGTCAATTGGGGGTCATGATGTGTTGCTAGACGCCGCTCATGACTTGATTGGATTAAGTGTTAATCTAAATGGTCAACATAACCGGGAACCTAATATGTCGCACGTATAAGAGTGACTCGGAGGATTCGTAAAATGGTTTTCGATAAAGATTCATTATATGGAGAACAATAGAACCAAATAGATCCCGATGAGATCGGGATATGTCCTAATGAGATCGCGACGTTTATATTGTTGAAATAGGTCTCCGGTGTCTTTTCCACTCTTGGGACTCAGTAGTATCGATCTCAATGTGACTGGACCACCTCAACGTTCATATATATATATATATATAATTAATATGCATATATAAAAGATAGCGCAATGTGGATGAGGAGGAGGGTTCTTTTTCAAGATATGCATTTATTGTTTTTAAATAACAAAAAGACAAAAAAGATAAAAGACAAAAAGATGAAAAGTATGTACGAAGATAATCATGAGAACAAAAGAAGTAAGCAATCTTCTTCATGATTATCATCCATCTCTCTTCATCTTTCTCGTCTTTTTCCTCTACAGTTTCTCTACACGATTTGCTCTCCATAGAACAACGAAAAGAGCTAGCACTCTTGTCTTTGTTCTAGCCATTCCCGAACGAAAGACTTTGATTTAATTAGTTTTTCTGATCTTTGTATGGAGTCATTGTGGTTTGCGACAACCCGACGAGTAGAAGATCGAAGAACAAAGGAGACTACTCACAAGGTACAAGGTTATTATATGAATGATTGACTTGTGTAAATTCCATGAATTCCTATATTATATATATATATATATATATATGTATGTATGTATTATGAACATGTATGTGAATTGGGAATTTTTAGCTAGGTTTAATGGTGTTTCCTTGTATAAGCATATAGATCCTGGAATTCGGGAAAGTCTTGAATAAGTTTTTTTTTGTTTTTCCATACTGTGTGTATATGATGCACGCACTGAGATTTTCCTACAGTGGTATCAGAGCCACTTATGCCCCGTATAAAGGAGAAACCATGACATGTGTGATGCTGCAGATAGGTTATAACAGTTGTGCATTTTGATTGTGTTAAATTCGAAATCAGTATAGAGATATTGTTTTTAAAATTTTATTACCTAGATTTGCTTATGAGATGTTTTTGAATATGTCTGTGGATGGAAAAATTTATCAATATGATTTGATATGTTTTTTCTAATTAATTTCCTACTGTTCTCGTTGCTATGTTTATGCACATTACATGAACAAATATGCTTGCAAATTCAAGAATAAATTCTATAAAAACTTTTTTAGGATTTTATTCCACCACACTCTTTTGAAGATGTTTATAAATTTATAAGAATATGGAAAAGTGTTTTTTAGGAGATTGAATATTTATTTTAGAATTTCTTGTGTGATACTGGGAATGTCTATGTTGAGGAACACAGATTTTGGATTAGCTTGGTTACTGAGGTTAGTTGAGTTTTTCTTGGAAATAAATTATAAAAAAAATTATGGAACATGTTATAGCCTCTGGAATTTTCTCACCATTTATTGAAGTTGTTTCAATGAGTTTTTCAAGCAAAAAACAGAGCTAGACAATTTTGAGAAAACTGTTGGACCTGGTTTGTTTGAAGTGGTGATTGTGTGTTTTTTTGGTTTCAATGCCTTAGATCATTTTTATGTGATCATATATATGTTACTTTGATGTTGTATGCATGCCAAACTGATTTTCTTAAAATTGGGTTTCCCAAAAAATTTTGGATGTCAAATATGTCATATTAGCGTCTGGTTAGTATATCCAGTTGTCTTGATTATTTTGGCCGTCACAAGTTATGTGATAAGTGTCGAAGTAGTCTTGATGAAGTGGAGATTATCTAGAGATACTTAGGTACTTAGAGTGATATTTTGATGTTCTCAAATTATTTGGAAATCTAAGACATTAATATTGTATTAATCTATTTTAAGTATTTCATGTGTAGTATGACTAGATATGACAAGCGTGCTACAATTAAAGTGTTTAATTGGTACATCAGAGTAAAGGGTATTATACTTGCTATATTGGTATTTGGAATTGGAGTTAAAAACATACAGATTGAGAAATTAGCCGATTCCATCATTAGAAAGCAGTTTGGTCTAAGAGTTGAATCAAATGTCAAATCTTTAGATGCATAACACGTCACAACCTATACAAGAAAACGTTTTAAGATGGTTGCATTAAAGAATGCATGCTAAGGTTGGTGAGGTGGGATGACGGATGGTTATAGATATAGATTCAATGTGGTTGATGAAACGTCCTAAACCATGTAGTCATTGTGACAATAATCCTGCGACTTAAATGAGACCAGAATATGAAATCCCTAACACATAATATGAAAAATAACGCCTTCCATTAATATAGGGAGAACTAGAATTCTTTTAGAGTTAAGGTTATTAGGTAAACCCAAGCCTGCTCTATATGGACATGTTCAAACCATGAAAATAAGATTTTCGGATTAATAGGTCGAATTTCACTAGAAGCGTTGATTTTTTGAGTAAACTCAAGGTCGATGTAGATAGAGGTGCAATTGTACGCGCATCATGAGTTGATAGCATTAGATGATAGTTACAGTTATGATGCAATTGATATGACCGATATCTACTGATTGACCTAAGGTAACTTATTGGGTAAACCCAATGTCATTCTTAGTAATGTCAAATATCGACCCACTAGGACACTTTATCATAATTTTTTTTGGATTCATAGTAAGGGCTATGTATTCTTTGAAACCAATGGGAGTTATATGCA
Source organism: Erythroxylum minutifolium (assembly GCA_027123815.1). Classification (NCBI taxonomy): domain Eukaryota; kingdom Viridiplantae; phylum Streptophyta; class Magnoliopsida; order Malpighiales; family Erythroxylaceae; genus Erythroxylum; species Erythroxylum minutifolium. Next base: position 8,036 of record JAOTJB010339802.1, read on the forward strand.
TGTCATGTAAGTCTTTATAATCATGCGTATATTTATATTCTAACATTCTTTCTCTCTTCACATTAGGTTGATTGAAGATGTCTTCCAATGTGAATCTGTGCTCACTAATGGATTCTAATAAATTAAGTGGACCCAATTTTCTTGATTGGCTAAGCAATATGAGAATTATTCTCATATTTGAGGAGATAGGCTATGTCCTAGACGTTCCACTTCGTGATCCCCCTACTGTTGATGCTTCTGATTAGAATCAGAAAGCATATAGTAAGCATCTCAAAGATGGTGACATGGCTACCTGCATTATGCTAGCCTTTATGTCACTTGAGTTGCAGAAGTAACATGAGTCTATAGATGCTAATACCATAGTGTTTCATCTTAGAGAGCTTTTTAATGAGCAAGCTCAATCTGAAAGGTTCGAGAACTCGAGGTTGCTCTTCACGACTAAGATGACTCTAGGGACATCTACAGTGCAGTATGCACTGAAGATGAATGGTTATATTGAGAGCTTGGCCACCTTCGGTTTTTTTATGGACTATGAATTAAGTACTGACTTAATTTTAGTTGGATTGTTTGATAGTTATTCATAGCTTGTGTTGAACTATCAGATGAACCAAATCTCCACGACAATCCCTGAATCGATCAATCTGCTCAAGACAGCAGAGCAAGCTATCAAGAAGGATAGCAAGCCACTGCTAGTAGTGGACTCTTCTTCTTCTGGTTTAAGAAAAAAGAACCTAAGTAAGAAAAGGTCCAAGAAACCAAAAGGAAGCACAGTCAAAAATAAACCCAATGAGACTATGTCGAAAGGAACTTGCTTCCATTGTGGTAAGAATGGCCACTGGAAGTGAAACTGTAAAGTCTATCTAGAGTCCTTAAAGAAGAAGCAGGCATCAGATGCCTCGGATCCTTCAGATATGTTTGTCATTAAGGTTAATACTGTTTCTGATCATAACATATGGGTATTAGATACTGGTTGTGGCTCAAACATATGTAATGATATGCAGGGCCTTAGGGACAGTAGATAGCTCATGAAGGGAGAACTGGACCTGCGCATGGGCAATGGAGCAAGAGTTGTTGCATTAGCTGTAGGAAATTATTTTTTCTCACTCCCCAGTGGGCTTGTAATTAAACTGGATGGTTATTATTTTGTACCTATTTTGACAAAGAACATATTGTCTGTTTGTTGTTTAAATAAAGCTAGTTTCCATTTGAATTTTAATAACAATGGTTGTTGTATTAGTTTGAATGGAATGCTTTATGGTACTGGTACATTATGCAATGGAACTTACATATTAGATATATCGCATCGAATTATGAATGTTAACGACACGAAAAGACATCAATGAGATAATTTAAAATCAACTTACTTATGGCATTGTTGCCTTGGCCATATAAATGAGAGACACTTAGCCAAGCTCTACAAGAGTGGTAGTTTAGGGTCATTTGATTATGAATCATATGACATGTGTGAATCTTGTTTATTAGTCAAGATGACTAGGTTACCCTTTAAAGGGAAGGGTGAACGAGCGACTAGAGTATTAGACCTAATGCATTCAGTTGTATGTGATCTAATGTCCATCCATGCCAGAAGTGGTTTTCTTTACTTCATTACCTTTATCGATAACTATTCTCGATATGGGTATCTATATCTAATGAGATACAAATCTGATGCGTTTGAAAAGTTCAAACAATTCATAAATGAAGTAGAAAGCAAACTTAGGAAAGGTATTAAGACACTACGATCCGATCGAGGTGGTGAATACTTAGACCAAGAATTTCAGAGACAATGGGATTTTATCTCAATGGACTCTACCTTACACACCATAACACAATGGTATGGTTGAAAGGAGAAACCAAACCTTTTTAGACATGGTATGGTTGATGATGGGCTTTGCAAATTTACTAAAATCCTTTTGGGGGTATGCACTCGAGATAGCTATTTATTTGCTAAATAAATTTCTATCAAAGGCAATTGATGTTACTCCATATGAGATGTGGACTAATAAAAAATCCTATCTTTTTCATTTGAAAGTTTGGGGTTATCCTGCTTATATGAAGCGAATACAGTCAGATAAGCTTAATGCAAAGTCTAACAAGTGTTTGTTCATACGATATCCTAAAGAAACAATGAGGTATCAATTTTCCCATGCTGAGGAACAAAAAGTGCTTATTTCAAAGAATGATGTCTTCCTAGAGAAAGAGTTTCCTTTAAAAGAAGACAGTGAGAGCAAAATTAAACTTGAAGAAGTTCAAGATGCTTGAACAGGCACGGATCAACTACCTAAACTTGAGACTGTGACTCATAAAGATGAAGTAACAACTCAACCTTCTTCAACAAAGAAAGTTTGTAGATCACGTAAGATACGCTCTGGTCCTAAAAGATATGGATTTCTTATGATTGAATGGAATGACATATTGCTTATAGAAGATGATGATCCTACTACCTATAAAGAGGTTCTAAAGAGTAAAAAAGGATTCCATGTATGAAAACCAATTATGGACTTTGGTTGAGATACCTGAAGGAATAAAACTCATAAGGTGTAACTGGGTTTTAAAAAAGAAAACTGACATGGATGGTAATGTGATTACCTATAAAGCAAGGCTTGTGGCCAAAGGTTTCAGTCAAAGACAAGGAATAGATTATGACGAGACCTTCAACCTAGTAGTAATGCTTAAATCCATTAGGATACTCCTAGCTATTGCCGTTCATTATGATTATGAGATATGACAAATAGATGTGAAGAAAGCTTTCCTAAATGGAAATCTAGCCAAGGATGTGTATATGACACAACCAGAGGACTTCATATCCTATGATGGCGAAAAGGTATGCAAGCTTCGAAAATTCATCTATGGATTGAAACAAGCATCCAGGAGTTGGAATATTCACTTGGATGACATAATCAAAGAATTTAGTTTCTCACAAAATCCATAATCAAAGAGTTTGGTTTCTCACAAAATCCTGATGAACCATGTGTGTGTTTAAGAAGGTTAGTGGAAGTGTAATCGTATTTTTTGTGCTATATGTAGATGGCATATTATTACTAGGAAACAATGTCTCTATCCTATAATCTGTAAAGATTTGGTTGTCTAAACAATTTGCCAGGAAAGATTTTGGTGAAGCAACTTATATCCTTAGGATAATGATCTATAAAGATAGATAAAAAAGGTTGCTTAGTCTTTCATAATCAACGTACATAGACAAGATGCTAAAGAGGTTTAACATAGAGCAATCCAAAAGAGGGTATCTTCCCATGACTCATGGGATAACACTCTCGAAATCTATGTGTCTTACGACACAAAATGAGAGGATGCTCATGAATATGATCCCTCATGCATCTACAGTAGGATCTATCATATACACTATGCTATGTACAAGACTCCATGTATCATGTGCTCTAAGTGTTACGAGTAGATACCAATTGGATCCTATTAAGGGTTACCAGGTGGTTGTCAAAAACATCCTCAAGTACTTACAAAGGACTAAGGATGTTTTCTTGATATATAGAGATAGAAATCTAAAAGTGAGTGAGCATACAGATGCCAGTTTTCAATCTGATAAGAATAATTCCAAATCCCAATCAAGTTTTATATTCACACTAAACGGCGGGCAGTCAGTTGGAAGAGTTCCAAATAAGAGACAATTGCTGATTCAACAACTGAGGCAAAGTACATTGTAACTTCAGACGCAGCAAAGGAAGTAATTTAGATCAAGAAGTTCATTACTGAACTTGGTATGGTTCTTAGCAGTGATTAACCCATACATTGTATTGTGACAACAATAGGGCTGTTACATAGGTAAAAGAACCAAGGTCTCTTTAACGGTCCAAGCATGTACTCCGCAGATATCATCTGATCTAGGAGATTATTGGTCAAGGTGATGTACAGATAGAGACAATTCCCATCAAGCATAATATTTTTGATCCATTGACAAATCCATTGTCACAAAATAGATTTGATTCTCATGTACTTGCCTATGGCATTAGATACCAAAGGCGATTGGCTTTAGGTCAAGTAGGAGATTTGTTAGAGTAGTGCCCTAAAGGCAATTGTCTTTAATGCATTTTGTATAAAGTTGTGCACAGATTTTATTTTTAATAATAAAGAAAAGTATATTTCATTAATTTGGTATTAATTCTTTATGAACTGATATTGATCTATAAGCAAATTAATAAAGTCCATGACATATAACATAGCATGAAGGAAATTATAATGTGATCATACTACTGAGATTCCTATCATATGCAATTATGTCAATATCTATGATATCCCTAGTCATAGGATTAATGAGACTGGACATCATTAATACGAATAGACTAGCACATGTCAAAGTCCTTAATTTGATCGAGTAATGGATCTCAAAAACAGATGTTTAGAGTTGAGATGTGGATGCTTGCTAAAGGTAGTAAGTGCAACATCCCCTCACCAATTGCTAGTGAACAGTGACATATGCATGCATTCAACATGCATATATGCATAGTAGATAAGTGAATGTTGCACATGAATTGTTTGTACATGCATACATGATGTTTCCCGGTTTTTGGATAGT